>JAYRCH010000285.1:0-254144 GCA_037179445.1 Phengaris alcon alcon
GAAATCGTTGAAGCGTGGAAAGGTTTTGTCAGCACACTAGATAGCTTAAAACAACTAAAATTGCCGCGTCATGTCAGAAATTTTACTAAGTTCACAGAATTACAGATATTTACAGACGCATCGCAGGATGCCTACGGAGCGTGTGCTTATATACGTTCGTATGACGATAAATCTCAATTTAGTGTAAATTTGTTATGCGCGAAAAGTAAAGTGGCCCCTTTGAAAACAGTTACTATTCCGCGCTTAGAACTTTGCGGGGCGCTAGTAGGTGCCAAACTTTATAAGAAAATAATAGATTCCCTCAGGTTATCTTTTCATAAAGATCAATAAAGATCATTTTCATCATATTTCTGGACGGATTCAACCATCGTTATGGGATGGATACGTATGTCCCCTCATCTCCTAAAAACGTTTGTCCAAAATCGTGTGTAGGAGTTGAACGAGTTGACAAAAGATTCGTCCTGGCTTCATGTAAAAGGTGAGAATAACCCCGCCGATTTATTGTCAAGGGGCGTCAACTTTGATAATTTAATTAATTGCGAGTTGTGGTGGCACGGTCCATCGTTCTTACATAACACAAATTTATTTCCAGAATCAGACTTTAATGATTTGGGTGATTCTAATAATTTACCAGATTTAAAGAAAACCCGTAAAACTAAATCACGTTTGCTTAGTAGGAATTAATTTTATAGAATTTAAAAAATATTCATCATTTCAGGAATTAAAACGCATCTTTACTTATGTTATTCGCTTTACAAAAAATATTCGCATTAAAAGTAAATGTAAACACGACCGTCAGACCGGTTTGTTATCAGTTGAGGAGTTAGATACATCGCAGCGCATTCTTGTTAGATTCGCAGAGATGCAGTCGTTCCCCAGTGTGTACGATTGTTTAGTAAATAAAATGCCTATTGATAAGTGTATTAAAAATAAAAAGAAATTAATCGCGTTCTAGGACTTAATGTGTTCTTAGATAAACATAAATTAATAAGAGTAGGTGGCAGGTTAGATAACTCTTTAACTTTTGATTATAATAAAAAACATCCGATTTTATTATGTTGTGGACATAATTTTACGGTGTTACTTTTTAGACATGAACACATACAATTGTTGCACGCTAGTCCACTTCTTTTGATATCTCACATACGTGAATATTGGTGACCTCTGAGGGCAAGAAATTTAGCTAAAAAGATAGTGAATGAATGTATCACTTGCACTAGAATTAAAGGTAAGACGTTGTCTCCTATAATGGGGAATTTACCAAGCGAGCGTGTGGATCCTGGTTATCCTTTTATAAAGGTCGCTGTAGACTACGGCGGACCAGTGTTCGTATTAAATCGAAAGGGACGTGGGGCTCGTTTGTTAAAAGCGTACATTTGTTTATTCGTTTGTTTTACGACACGAGCAATACACTTGGAGCTTGTCACTAGCCTCAGTTCTAATGATTATATTTTAGCTCTAAAACGTTTTCTAAGTAGAAGAGGCAAACCTCAAGTTATATTTTCAGATAATGGTAAAACATTCGTAGGTGCTGAAAAGGAATTTCAGTTATTTTTAATTAATATTTCAAAGGAAGTAATCGACTATTCTAGTAATAATGGCATACAATTTAAATTTATTCCTCCGTATTCTCCTCATTTTGGTGGCCTTTGGGAGAGTGGTGTGCGATCGTGTAAATATCATCTAAGACGTATTATAGGAAATGCTAATTTAACTTATGAGGAATTTTATACGGTTTTAACACAGGTCGAAGCGGTCCTCAACTCCCGTCCGCTATCTCCTATGTCCTCTGATCCTCACGACCTTCTCCCTCTCACACCTGCCCACTTCCTGATCGGGCGCACGCTGACGGCCACCGTGAGCGACGACATGACGACAGTACCGGCATCCAGGCTGACACGCTACACCAGGCTCGAACAACTTCGGCAGCACTTCTGGCAGCGCTGGTCCCGCGAGAACGTGACGGAGCTGCAGCAGAGGATGAAGTGGAAGACTAACCAGAAGGACATCGGTCTCGACACGTTGGTGCTTATCAAGGAGGATAATCAGCCGCCTCTCCGATGGAAGCTGGGTCGCATTATCCGAACATTCCCTGGCGCTGATGAGGTGTCACGCGTGGCTGATATTCGCACTGCCACTGGCGTCACTCGACGTGCATTCTCCAAAATCTGTCCATTGCCGTTACCAGAGGAGGAGAGGAAGTAAACGCTTAATACATATTTCGAAAGCTGGAGCTTTCAAGGCCGGCGATATGTTAAGATCTATGGCTAATATGACGACTAACGCCATCTAGCGACAACCGGGAGAAACTTGAAAGAAGCCTCTGAAACTTGAAAGAATCCTTTAGCTGCCATTACGATGACCTTTTGATTCGATCGACAGCTTCGTCATCTCCACATACATTTTCTGTTACTACGTACCAAGTATTATTGTAATTTGTTTAAACGTCAAAATAAAGTATTCGTCTCGATAAATAAACTCATTCATTCAAGTAAAAGCCCGGATACCTACCGCAACGCTAACATATTGTTTACGTTATAGATATTTTTTGTTGTTGTAAGGAAAACGGTGTCTTGTTATCTTTAGTTGTCCCAAAGGCAATGAGACGTTTAAAATTTTCTCTAAATTGGCTTTGTGACACGAGAAGATTATACATAAGCCTCCCCACTATAATGAAGACGTAAAATGCAATTAATATAATATTTTATTCGTTTAATGTTCACGCAATCACTAAAAGACACGGTAGAAATCTTTTACAAAGCCTATTGTTTTACTTGAACTTGTCGCTTTTTTAGTATTATAATATAATCTACGGGAGAAAAGGTACACTTAATACATAAGGGAGACTAGGTACACTCATTTTTTTGGCCTCACTCATTTGATAGTATCTGTGGCTCAGTGGTTTAGCGTGTTGGTGCTCAAGCCGGGGGTTGCGGGTTCGAACCCCGCCGAAGGAACAAAAAAATTTCCGTGTTTCTGGGTCATGGATGTGTATTAAATATATGTATATATGTGTAATAAAAATCTTAAATATGTGTATAATACAGAAATATTAAATATATTTCCGGTAGAACTTACCACGGGACCAGATTGACGTGGTGTGAAGCGTCAATAGATATTATTATTATTATATTTAACCTAGGGTTAAATTTAAGCCAGATCGTCGCAAGTGGACCTAAGCCGTCCTTAAAAGATAGGCAATAATAGGCATAATATGTCATCGCGAGCATTTCCATTATCAGTATATTATGATAATGGATTATGTGAAACTATAATAGTTAAAAACTTATTTTCTAAATAATTCCCTTTTATTAATTTAAATTCGGCTGAAATTTTAACTATTTCTCTCAATCTTCTTAATTTTGAAGTCGGTACCAGCAAATTTCAACTAAGGTTTTCAGTTTTTGTTTAAAAAAAATTTTCTTAGTTAAAGTAATAACTATATTAATAAGAACACATTGATGATGTCTATACATTCACACCATTGTGATGATGATGTTAACGATGATGATTACCGTAGTTGACATAGTGGCATATGGTTGCAGTTCTTTAAACAACGCCGAAATCCCCAAACATGTAACTATAAGGAGTCTTGAGTTCTGTTCAATACTTTTGGATCCAGGGTATACCTTGGTGCAAAATCTTACTTTTTGGTAGCATATGCTTGGACTACTTCAGAAAAAGTCGAAATCACCATGTGTGTCCATATAAATTTCGAGTAGTTTCACTCGATTCCTCATTGATCCCATCATCGACTCACCACTTGGGATTATTCATTTCACATCAAAAAATTATTTTAAAAATCGGTTTACAGACGGCAGAATTATCGTTGAACATAGAAAAATATAATATATATAAATATATATATATATATATATATATATATATATATATATATATATATATATATATTATACTTCGTTGTGTCGTTGAAAGTTGTAGCATCAAAGTACTTCAAATTCAAGAAGGCACTTCAACAGGACAGAAACATTTGCTAGATGGTTTCACTAAAATCTTTAGTACGAAACGAATATATCCTTATTAATTAAATTTATTCATACCTCGACCTTTATAGGATTATTATTATTTTTTCTCTTTTATAATCAATAAAAAATACAAAAACATTACATTTCGGCGCAATATAAACTTGTACAAGTTTTACCATACGCAGTTCAGTCGTCGCTTCACATTCAACAATAGAATGTAAGTATTTACACAAGTAATTATTGTGCATTGTAATTCAGGTGTGCAGTAGTGTGTGAGGTGTGTGAGACATGATCATGCGTCATCATGATTGTGCGCGCTGCACTGCGCAGTAAATATATCATTTTTTAATTATGATTTTATATTCTTTGGGGTTAGGCTATTTTTAACATCTGGATTTAAATTATTAATTAGTTGCGGAATTACACATTCGAAACTATTTTTACCATATAAATTTGAGAAACGAGGAGCATTTAACTTTACAAGAGAGGCGTTACGGGTATTGTAGGAACTTTCAATACTTGGACGTTACTATTGAATTATTGTTCAACTATACTCGGCGCGCCGAACCTTGATCCCTATGACACTGACAGTTAATCTCACGACATAACATTGTAGTGACGCGGACGTCACCATTAAATTAGGATCATATTGGAGGCGTCTAAAAATGCCATTTATAAATTTTACGTAGCTTTATGCAATTACAATGATATTCCGTTGGAATTTTTAACAATTCTTATCTATCATTTACAAGAAATTATCTCAATCTGAATTTACGTTTACGTCCTCCAAAACTTACATGTCACACAAAATGTCACACGACATATTATTATTAATAGTGACGCCACTGCAATGTTATGTCGTGAGATTAACTGTTAGTGTCATAGGGATCAAGGTTCGCCGCGCCGAGTATAGTAGTCGATATTTCAACTTGTCATGTATGGGAATGATTTTACAATTATGAAACACACCACTAATGTTATTATGGAATTTCAATTTAATTTTACGGGGAAAACACTTTTTTAGTATTCTTAGTTGTAGTTGATAAATTGTATTTAGATGAGAACGTGAAGTTAAACCGTAGGAGCTTAAGCTGTAATCGATAATAGATTCACCTAGTGCATTATACAGAGTCAAGAAGTTTTTGTAAGAAATGTTCCACCTAATTATAAAAATTTGGCCAAAATAGCCCTTAGCTTCATACAAACACCGTTAATGTGCTCAGTCCATTTTAAGCGATCATCAATGGTCAGACCGAGGTATTTAAAAGTTTTAACTACTTCAATAACATGGCAAGTGCATTGACTTGTTCTTATAAACGGCGTGTGTAAGCATTTATGATGTGATATTAGTTTGTATTGTAGGATTTGTTTATTATGAGATGAACATATATGTGACGGCGCATACAAAAATGTTACGTCGGAACTAGACTTGACAGCTGTCAATTGTCTAGCGAAACGTCGTGTCGATGGTGCGCGGCCATGTTGAAAGACGGTCTAATATGAATCAACAGCGCGAGCTCACCACGTGTTCGATCGGATCGCTTTTGTTCCGCGTAATCACGCAACAATTAGTGCTTTAGACAATTGATTGTAAAAGATAAAGAGGTTATTTTATTTGCAGTGAAGTTATTTCTAATTATAATAATTTTCTAGTGATTATAATTGATTATACAACATATTCGGACTTGTATTTCATTTATCTACACGCCCACTTATAAGAACACCATGGCCAGCCCTGATAAAGACAGACAAGAGTCTTTATCGGAAGTGGGATGTGAACCGGAGGAACAAAGGGATGAAAGACAATCATTGTCAGATGAAAATAATGCGGTGAAGTTACTGAGTGGTATGCAGGAGCTGCTTACACGAGCTTTTGAAATCACACAGACGAAAACCGCCAGCCATGAGTGCAGCTCTAGTGGCATCCAGTTTATCCCATTCAACCCCGATGATCCTGAGGCTGACATCGAAGGCTGGTGCAGAGTCACAGAGTTGTTTGTTCAAAATAAGGGCCCTGAAGGTTTTGATTTGCTTGTGGCTCTCACCAGTGCCTTAAAGGGTCGTGCGGCAACATGCATAACTAAGCTCAATTTTAGTGAATTGTCATGGAGCGTCGTGAAACAACGAACGTGACCTTAATAGCCAAGTTTTCTGAACCAAAGTTACCTCAAGATAATTTTGATGAAATATTACGTTTTCAAATTAGTCCAAATGAAACCGCTTCTGAAGCTGCTTTAAGGTTGTGGAACATGAATGAAAGTCTTCCTAAGACTGAAATGCCGTGATATCTGGCTTTGTTATTTCTGTGCTAAGTCAGAAGGGTGACATGATACGTCGTGAATTAAATTCTCAAGTTGTTACTTCGTGTGCCCAGCTATTTAGAACCCTGGGTGGAATATCAATGAAACGATGAATCGAAGGCCTTAACACTCACGGACCCGAGGCGAAGCGAGCACGCTTAAACGATAGTAACAAATTTCCTAGCAATTGTCATTGGTGTGGAATACCTGGTCATCGGATAGCAGACTGTAAGAAAAGGAAAGGCGGTGTTGAAGCCAGCACGTCGACACCGCGAGCCCCTATGAGATCAATCCATTCACAACAGAATGCACAGACTACATGGTTTTTGCTGTGGCAAACCTGGTCACATAGCGATCGACCGTCTGCCCTGATAAGAGCGGTGGTGGTAATAATACTTTTAGGAAAGATGTCAACATCTGCGAACAGCGACTGTCGAGGGGCACCTTGAGAACGTTGTCCGGTGAGCAAGTTTTTTTTTTGTTTGATAGTGTATCTTCCTGCTCTCTGTTACAAGAAAGTTTTAGTAATAAATTCTCGGGTACTGTACGCAATGATCTCGTGTATCTTACTGGTATTGGGGGCGATGAAATTAAGTGCACTTCAGAAATCATAATCTTTGTAAATATTGATGATATTTCGGAGTCTGTAACTTTTCATGTAGTATCTGACCGTTATATTTTAGAACCTGTAATTATAGGAACGGACATTTTAGAAAGAGGTATTGGCGTGCAGATTGATGGTAGTAAGATAAAGTTTTATTTTAAAGAGGAAAATAACTTTTGTGAATCTGATGTGGTAGGGCCGGATTTTACACAGGTCGATACTAATCTCAAAGGTGATGATAGGAAAATACTCATTACATTATTAAACAAGTATGCTGAAGTTGCTGTTGAAGCTGTTCCGTTGAAGGTATCCCTAATAGACGCGTAAAAACTGGTGAATTAAAAATTACATTAATTGACCCTCACAAAACGGTGCAGAGATGCCCCTACAGGTTGGCCCCTTTAGAAAAGCAAGTAGTAGGCAAAAAGTTGAGGAGTTTCTAAATGCAGGCGTTATTCGTGAGAGCTCCTCCCCCTTTGCAAGTCCAATTCTCCTTGTGAAGAAGAAAGATAATTCTGATAGGATGTGCGTAGATTACCGCGAATTAAACTCAAATACCTTACCTGAACATTACCCGTTACCTCGAATAGAAGAACAGATAGACCAGCTTTGTGGTGCACAATACTTTTCGTCTCTTGACATGGCTTCTGGTTTTCACCAAATCCCTATTCGTCCCAATTCAATTGAAAAGACAGCCTTTTTAACGCCCGAGGGGCAATATGAGTACCTTGCCATGCCTTTTGGATTGCGAAATGCCCCATCGGTATACCAAAGGTGCATTACAAAAGCCTTGCATAATTTCAAGAATAAACCATTGGTGTATATAGATGATGTTTTGTGTTATTCCGATAATATTCATGATGGTCTATTACGGTTAGATGAGGTTTTAGGGGTTTTATCAGAGTCCGGGTTTTCTTCAAACCTTAAAAAGTGCAAATTCATGAAACAAAATATTTAGTATCTAGGTTATACCTTGCAACATGGTCAAGTAAGATCAAATTCTCGAAAAGTACAGGCCTTAATAGATTCCCCGCCACCTAAAACTGCTACGCACGTTCGTCAATTTTTGGGCTTAGCGTCGTAATTCCGAAAATTCATTCCTGGCTTCACAAGTATCGTTGGCCCTCTTTATCCATTAACTAGATTAAAAGGGTCGATAAAATGGACTAAGGAACATGAAGAGATTCGTAATGCTATAGTACGGATACTCACATCAGAACCGGTTTTAACGATATTTGATCCCGATTTGCCCGTGGAATTACATTGTGATGCTAGTTCTGATGGTTATGGAGCAATCCTTATTCAAAAGAAAAATAATCTCCCTCATGTCGTTGAATATTTTAGTCGATGCACGTCTGAAGTAGAATCCTGCTATCACTCATACGAGCTAGAAATACTAGCGGTCGTACGAGCAGTAGAACATTTTCGACACTACGTATATGGAAGACATTTCACAGTTTTCATGGACTGTAATTCCCTTAAAGCCTCTAAGTCCAAAGCAGATCTTACACCTCGTGTACATCTATGGTGGGCAATGTTACAGGCATATGAATTTGAAATTATTTATCGCGAAGGTCGTTCTATGCAACACGCAGATTACAACAATAAACATTTTTTGTGTACTTCATTTTGGAGAAGGTCTTCTCACACAAATAAGTAGTACCAAAAACAGCCCACGAGCAAATTTATGCAAATTATCAAATTGTGTCAGTGGAAGACCCTTATAAAATTCCAACAAAGATGAGTTTTGATATTTTGTCTTAACTATATCACTGCACTGTAGATCAATCATTTCCATTTGAAGTTCCGGGGCTAGGGTTTTGAATGTCAGTATCAAAAGGATTCTGAAAAATCTTAATTTGATTCGCAATGGGATTTGCAAGTCCGAGAATCGAGTATCAAAATTTATTTTCAAAGCACTCAAAGTTTCGATTGCAAAATCGATAGGAAACTCAGTCTCAGTGGTGTGGCTGAATATTTCACATGTTTTAAAATGTGAAAAACATTTACTTCGTAGTTGTGATTGAAACAGTATCAATTTCTTCCGGAATGATTTGATATTAGTGTATAAATCAGGAAGATGCTGGTTTTCTCCTTGCAATCTCAAATTCAGTTCGTTCACATGTTTTGTCAAAGCAACATAGAATGATAACTTCCACAGCCATGCGTTGTTTAGTAATTCAGTAAGAGGGCGATGCTTTTCATTCAAAAAAATTTCGATCACTGCTCGAAGTTCAAAAAAGCGCTGAAGGAATTTCCCACAACTAAGCCAACGTACGGCAGTATGATAAGGTAAGTCATTTTTTCTAATCTCTTCAATAAATTGTCGGAAATGTCGGTGATTCAGCCCAAAAGATCTTATAAAATTAACAGTTGATATGACTGGTTTCAGAACTTCAGACATATCCAAACATTTTCCGCACAAAGACTGAATGGTACAATGTAAGACTAATGGTTTTGAACCAACGTCATTTTCTACAGCCTTTGACACAAGAGCGACCACTCCTTTATCTTTCCCACTCATGTTTTTGCCTCCATCAGTTGTAATACATTTCAAGTTTTTCCATGGAAAGTTCTTTTGATTAATGGCCATTTTAACTCCTTTAATAATATCTGTACCTGTAGTTATGCCATGAATACTATACATATCAAGAAATTCTTCATGCACTTCATAGCTTTTATCTACTCCTCGAATATAAATCAACACCTGAGCAGTATCTGACACATCCGTTGACTCATCCAAGGCCAAAGAAAACCACTCAACATGTCCATTTTTGTCGAACAGTTGAGAGGATATATTTTCAGCGATGTTTTCTACCCTTCGAGCCACATTGTTTGCTGACATACTGACAGTTTTTAATAAATTTATCTTTTCAGGGCACATTTCTTCGGCTACTGCAATTATGCATTCTTTGATCATTTCTTCATCGGTGAATGGTTTTCCACGTTTTGCAATTTCAAGAGCCACACGAAAGCTGGCACGAGTTGCAGCCTCTTGTTCAGTTTTGAGTTTTGTAAATGAAGATTGTTTCGATTTCAATCCACGCTTCATAGCTTCGAATTTTTCTGTCCGCAAACTTCCTGTATATTTTGAGTAATTTTGAAAATGTTTTGTTTCATAATGACGTTTAATGTTATATTCCTTGAGAACGGCTATGCTTTCATTGCAAATCAAACATAGCGCCTTGTTACTGGACTCACTAAATACTGAATGTTCCACTGATCTTTGAATTTTCTGCATTCACTATCAATTTTTCGCTTCTTTTCCATACTACTAAATCACACACAAAAGCAACAATTCAAATCAAAATACTGTTACAAAGATGTCTTAAACTTAAACACGCACAAACACGTTTTAAGGAGGTACGCACTATTTTATTTCACAACAGTGTCATAGGAACTGACTTGTGGTTGCGCCACTAGCCTTCTTATATATTCCAATTACTGCCATCTAGTGGATGTACCAGAACTTACTCGAACCAACGAGATTATTCTGTACGTGCTATTAGCGCCATCTGTTAGCGATAGAAGGTACTACCTATTTCCGCTTGTGTCCACTAGATGTCGTGTCACTTTACTCCTCATGGCTCGTACTCTACGACTAATCTAGAAATTACAGATAATGACAGGAAAATTTATAATATGCAGTGTTGCCGTTTTGCGGACTTTAGTCCGATTTGCAGCCTTTTTTAAACGTTGCGTTCTTTTTCGGACTTTTTTTTTCATCAGTGGACTATTTCACTTTTTACCACCGGCAACAATGATAATATGGTTTTGGCCCTCGGAACTTACTGGAGTAATCAGTATGGCCCTAAGGCTGTAAAGTTTGGAGACCCCTGCTTTAGACTATTGATTGTGAAAGATAAAGAGGTTATTTTATTTGCAGTGAAGTTATTTCTAATTATAATAATTTCTAGCAAAAAAAAAAAAATTATTATAATTGATTATACTACATATTCGAACTTGCTTATTTCATTTATCTACACGCCCACTTATAAAAACACCATGGCCAGCCCTGATAAAGACAGACAAGAGTCTTTATATGCATCATTTTAGTTTTTTCTGAATTAAGAATAAGGCTAGAGTCATAAGACCATTTAACCAAGTTATCAAAGTCAATCTGGAGCTTATTAAGTGCAACACTAACTTCTCTATCAGCGACTATCAAACAAGTGTCATCTGCGAATTGTAATATTTCGCAATGTTTTATGACACTCGTAATATTATTAACTTACACCAAGTAGTGAAGCGGGCCCAGCATGGATCCTTGAGCAGTACCCTCGGTTACTTGGACCTCTTCAGTCAAAGTATTGTCTACTTTTACGCAATAAGATTGATCTTTTAGATAATCTTTACACCATTCTAAGACAGGGCCTCGTATACCACATTGATCTAGTCTTTCTATTAGCCTCTCGTGTCGTAAAGTATCGAATGCCTTGGTATAGTCTACAAAAACTACCAGCACTTGCAGTTTGTTATTAAAATGGTTATTTATAAGTTTCGTAAAGGCAGACAGCAATTAAGTAGTACTTTTCTGTGGCTGGAATCTATAATGTTGATTATTTATTATTTTATTTTGATTAAGGTAAGAATGGATTTTATGTGACAAGTGTTTTTCAATGATTTTGTCAATTCTCGGGAGCAGCGTGATAGGACGATAGTTGTCATAATTATGTTTAATACCCTTCTTAAAAATGGGCGTAACAATTCCTGTCTTCAATTATTTAGGATAAATCCCATTTTCGATGCTAGAGTTAATAAGCTTGGCAATTACGGGAGATTTATTATGGCAAATAGATTTAATGTCTATTGCGCGCATGCCGTCAAGTCCGGGTGCTTTATTATCACTAAGGCACCTTATAATTTTCGAAATGTTTTCGGGGTTTGCTTTCGGAAGAAAAAAGGAATGATCAGTCGGTTTACTATAACTATTTAGTTGTAATAAATTTATATTGCATTTTTCGATAATACTTTTCACAGCATTTGAGATTTTTTTTGCAAATTGTTTGGTAATATCTATTTTTATATATATGTTTACTACTACCAAAAGCGTCTAATAAAATACGATCGACCGATAATTTTATTCTTCCTGTTAGTTTATTTAATATATTCCAAAGTTTGTTTTAAGGAATATTATTTACATAATAATTAATAACCTATTTATTATTAACATTTTGAATTTCCATAATATGTGTGACGTGTGTGTCTTATTCAGAATCAGAATCAGAAAAATTTATTTTAGGAAATTGGTATATATAGGTGTTACATTGTATATAATTAGATCACAATTTCAGCCCCTAGGGCGTGGAAATAATATTATTGATAGGAATAAACAAGAATCTTAATATTAAAACACGTAAAATTACTAAACAAAAATCATGACGTCATCGAATCCCATCACCATAATAAACTTGTAATTAAATATCACCCCAAACACTCATTCATTATTATCAATTTTTTAAATTTTAAACATTATTATTTTCAATTTAAGTCAGGTTTAGCGGTATGTAGCGGTTATTGATAATTGATTTAGTAAGGTACCAACTTCTGGCAAAAAGATACAAATTTTTTGTATATTCTCAAGATCAAATATCTCTATGAGTCCTGACGCTGGCGAAATTTAAGTAGGCAATAGGCATAAAATATTTTTTTCAGATCAGTATATGACTGTATTCTTTGGGTATTTCAATGTGGAGTGCAACGTAAAGTGTATCGTCGAAGACCCTTTTGGAATACGGAAAGCGTACTGCAAAGTCATCTCGCCGATGTGAAGAACAAACTAAAACTAAAATATTATATACTTAATTTAACTGTCTCGGTTTTTATTATTTTTAAAATCAGCTATATAATATATTCTTAATTTCAAGACCTTTCAGATGATACAAGTACGGTACCCATATTAAGGAGTTTGTAAATAAATATAAAAACTGAATACACACTTATTAGTTACACCTAGTGGCAATAAAACGAAACGTACCTATATACCAAATATAAAATATTTTTATTGATCAGACTGTCAAAGGAAAATGGATCAACTTTCTATTCAAAAAGGGTTTGTATGGGTGCCCCGACTAAGTCCTGGTAAATTTTTTCCAACTCTTTAAACATAGTAAAAAAAGTAAATTGCCCCAAACAGGTTTGTGAAAAAAAATCTTTTTTTAAATGTTGGTACCTATTGGCTTAGCTCCGCTACTGACCAGTCAGGTCTGCGGTTCTTTGTTGTGGTGTAATAGGAGAGTTACAGGGCAAGTTGCCAGGTTGTCAAATACCTTTCTCTAATTTTGGTTGTTGCTTTAGTATTACTTATCACATTTGACAATTATCTACATCTACACTTCTACATCTACATAATATTATGAAGAGGAAAGATTTGTATTTTTGTATGTAACGAATAAACTCAAAAAGTACTGGACCGATTTTAATAATTCTTTTTTCATTAGAAAGCTACATTATCACTGAGTAACATAGGCTATATACTTTAGAAATCTTTAGAAATTCCTATTAAAACCAACCGAAGGTGTAAAAAAATTAGCCATAAAATGTCTTTCATCGCATACGCTGCGAAGAGTATTAATGATAGGACAAAAAAATGTTCTACCATATTATAGAATATATCAATATCTACAAAAAACTTCGCGAGACCATATGTCTAACTATTGTAGTTACGTCACTATAACTACTTTTTTACATTTAACAAATTGATAGAAATGCTGATCAAAATCAGACCGTGTTATCCATACCATTTATAAATTTTTATCCAAATAAATAATTTAATATTCAAGACTGTCTCAATACCTGATGATTACTTTTTGAATTATTGAAATCGGACATTCCATTCAAAAGATATCATGAAATTAAAATAAAAATACATGCCGGCGGCGGCCGCCACACAGCGCATCGAGTAACTAACTCGACGAGAGAGGGGCAGTGCTGGAGAAGGGGGTGCACTATTATGAACTAGGTAGCCGCGCGGCTCATTCGCGCGGTCGGCTCCTTACGCAGTGGACGCAAGCGACATTGAATATTTCGAGTTTTTTTAACACATTTTTATGCTTCACTTAAAAAGTTATTTTCAGAGCTACTTAGTTTTAGTATTAGGAATCACACTTTTTCATAATATTTGACAAAGTTCTTTTCAGAACTATCTCTTTGAACTTGAATAATTTCTTTTTTATTATTATTATTATTAGTTTATTCTTAGTTATTAGTTTATTGTTAATTCTTAATGTCTCTGATTTAAAATAAATATCCTTCATAGCAATATGCCTAGAAGAAGAAGGTCGCAGCTATCTAAGAATAGTTCCCAAGCGAGATTAGCAAAAGTTCGTCGTATTGGAGAGTCTTCTTCTGAAAATGCAGATCGTCTGGAAAGTATGAGAGTGTACGCGTCCCAATCGAGCCAGAGAATCTAGCGTCGAACATTCAGTTCGTCTTGCAGAACAAAATGCAAGATCGTCGCAGTTATACGAACGACAGTCAAGCGCCGAGCGCTCGCAGCGGCTTGAAGGAAATAGAGCTAGGAACTCGCGAACGCGTGCACGGGAATCTAGCACTGAACGCTCGCAGCGGCTCCTGACACAGCGAGATAGACAACGGTCGTTAACAGCTAGGACGCGCAATAGAATTTTAGCTCATAGTAATAGGTCGGCATTTAGTTACGATCCTCAAATTGAATATGCTCATCAAAACAGCATCCAAATCGGAGCAATGAATAAGATTTGTCCTATATGTTTCGCTAAAAAATGGGCTGAGGAAGCGAAAGGTATGTACTGTGCATCTGGAAAAGTTGTTCTCCCTAACATTGATGAGCCACCAGAACCAATTAAAAGTCTTTTGACAAATAATCATACACTATCCGCGCATTTTTTGAATAACGTACGTAGATACAATAGCCTTTTTCATTTGAAAGGCTATTGTATCTACGAACGTTATTCAAATTTGACTTCCTTTGGGGCAAAAGAAATTAGGGAGGGACATTTTATGCCTACCTTTAAGGTGGAAGGACAAGTTTATCATCTCATAGGTAGCCTTTTACCGCCATCAGGACAAAGTCCCCAATTTTTGCAGATATATTTTATTTCCGATGCTGATCAACTATCATTGCGATCAAACATGGCCCCCATGCTAAAACTAGATTTGATAAACGAATTGCAGACCATGTTGAATAGCCACAATGTTTACATACGAAGTTTTAAACATAGTATTGAACTCAATACCCCCGAGAGTTTGAAATTGATCATTTACTCTGATCGCACACCCCAGACAGAACACAGAGGAAGATATAACGCCCCTTCAATAAATGAAGTGGCCGTTCTCTTGGTCGACGAAGACAAAGGGCCCAGGGATATAGTACTTCACGGTAGAGACGGACAACTAAAACGAGTGTCGGAATTACATCGTGCATATGATCCGCTACAATATCCGTTGATGTTTGCATCAGGAGACGATGGATATTATTTAACTATTCCTCAGCAGCATTCCTCAAGAAATAAGACTGTCATGTATGCAATATTATGCATACCGTTTAATGATTAGGGCCAACTGTTTTAATGCACTCCATTATTACAAAGATTTGTTTAATCAATATTGTGTGGATATGATGGCGAAGATGATTTCCGAAAGGTTAAATTTTATTTCCCGAAACCAACAAAAGCTTAGAGCGGATGACTATATTCATTCAAGGGATGCTTTAAACCAAGACGCAAGCGTAATTGCAGCTAATATCGGACGGCCATCATGTCATCTTGCCGTCATCATTTACTGGGTCTCCAAGGTATCTCCACGAAAAGACACAAGATGCAATGACATACGTGCGCAATTATGGAAGGCCAGATCTTTTCGTAACTTTCACCTGTAATCCAGATTGGCAAGAAATAAAACAGGAACTTTTTCCCGGTCCCGCTGACCGGCATGATGTCATGATGTCTGATGTCATGCCGGTCGAAAGACCGGCATGACATCAGACATCATAACTCGAGTGTTTCACTTAAAAATGAAGAAAATGATAAAAATATTAAGAAAAGACGCGATTTTTGGGCCGGTTAAATGTTATATGCTTAATGTTGAGTGGCAAAAAAGAGGATTGCCGCATTGTCATATGTTACTTTGGCTGGACTCAAAAATACAACCCGATGAAATTGATGAAATAATAGTTGCCGAACTACCTAATAAAGACGAAGACCCAGTATTATTTGAGATAGTCACAAAGAATATGGTACATGGACCATGTGGACAAGAAAATTTGACTTCTCCGTGCATGAAAAATGGGATATGTACAAAAAAATATCCACGACGTTTCGTGACTGAAACCCAGACCGGTGAGAATGGGTATCCCGTTTATCGACGACGCGATATCAACAACGGAGGGCAGATTGCTACATTGAATGTCCGAGGGCGTACGGTTAATATAGACAACAGATGGATCGTTCCATATTCCCCAATACTATGTCGATCTTTTAATGCTCATATTAATGTTGAATATTGTCATTCCGTACAAGCCATAAAATACATATGTAAATACATTAACAAAGGATCGGATCAAGCAACTTTCAGTGTCAGAAATGCTCACGATGAAGTTGAAAATTATTTGAACGGCCGGTACATAAGTACATCTGAAGCAGTGTGGAGGATATTAGAGTTTCCTATACATGACAGACACCCTACCGTAGTACACCTAGCAGTACACCTAGAGAATGGACAACGAGTGTACTTCTCAGCGGAAAATATGCAAAATATAGCGCAAAATCCACCAAAAACGACACTTACGGCGTTTTTTGACCTATGCCACAGTGATGATTGTGCTAACACTACTCTATCACGAAGTTCCTCATTATTATACATGGGCTAGCAATAAATTTTCTAGAAGGAAACGTGGCCAAGAAGTAGTTGGACATCCCGGTATAAAAAAAGATGCGGCACTGGGAAGAGTATACAGCGTTCATCCTTCCCAGTCAGAGTGTTTTTATCTCAGGATACTGCTTCATCATGTACGTGGCCCAACATCTTTCCAAGATTTAAAAACCGTTGACGGAGTTGTTTAAGAAACTTACCAAGCCGCTTGCCGAGATAGGGGTTTGCTAGAAGATGATAACCAATGGGAAACCACTTTGAGAGAAGTTTCGATTTCTCAATGTCCGTTAAGGCTGAGAGAGTTGTTTGTGGTAATATTATTTTGTTTTCCCTCGGAACCTCTCAAATTATGGGACACGTTTAAAGATGATTTATGTGAAGACATCAGACATATAGCCCAAGAACGAGGTTCCGATTATGATGTATATAACGAAGCTTTAATACAAATCGAAAACAAACTTTTAGAATTAAATGACAAAAGTTTAAGAGACTTTGGATTACCTTCTCCGAATCGCTCACAAAATGTAGTTGATGCCATACCGTGCCGTACATATGATGTTAACGAGTTGTCAAAATTTGTCAATTCAAATGTACCCAAGTTAGTGGCAGATCAAAAAATAGCGTACGATGCTATAATTGAAAGTATGGAAAATAACAGTGGTCAACTATTTTTTTTGGACGCGCCCGGTGGCACGGGTAAAAACTTTCTTGCCAATTTAGTATTGTCAAAAGTACGATTATCCGGAAGAAAAGCACTGGCAGTGGCATCGTCAGGAATTGCTGCAACCCTATTAAATGATAAGAAAACGGGTCACTCTACATTTCAATTACCGTTGGCTGTTTCTGTAGATCAACAGTCTGTATGTTCAATCCGTAAAAATGGTCCACTGGGAAAGCTCTTACAGGACACGTCGCTGATTATTTGGGATGAGTGCACCATGAGCCATAGAGCTCATGTAGAAGCAGTGGACCGCACATTAAAAGATATAAGAAACTCATGCAATATGATGGGTGGCTTAACTTTTGTTTTCGCTGGTACAACTGGTAGAGTTTGGCGAAAGTCTTTTCGCCAAACTCTACCAGTTGTAACAAAAGGTACAAGTGCCGACGTTATTAAAGCGTGCCTCAAATCATCACCTTTGTAGCTATCAATTAAAACTCTCAATTTGCGCACGAATATGAGAGCACATTTATGCAATAACCGCGGTGGTAATTTCTCAGAAAATATACTTAAATTAGGAGACGGAAAATTTACTACTCCAATTGCAAACAGCTCGCAAGTACTGTTGTATATTGAATTGGCTCAAACTGTTCACAGTCTAGAAATTCTTATAGACACAATCTATCCCGACATCAACAATATTACAGTAAGAAATTTCCATTGGCTCTGTTCGAGAGCTATATTGTCACCCAGAAACGACTCAGTAAATGAGATAAACAAAATTATTATTGAAAAAGTACCAGGTGATTTTAAATGTTACAAATCTGTTGACACCGTGTGCAACATCGAAGATACAGTGCACTACCCACAGGAATTTTTAAATTCCCTTAATCCTGCTGGCTTGCCACCTCATGAACTAAAATTAAAAATAGGTACGCCTGTTATGCTTTTAAGAAATTTAAGCCCTCCCAATATGTGTAATGGTACAAGACTATTGATCAAAGAATTAAGAGATAATGTGATTGTAGCAACTATCATTACGGGTCCCGCGGCCGGTCAGCACGCACATGTTCCGCGGATCCCGATGATACCAACTGATTTGCCCATATCTTTTAAAAGGTTACAGTTCCCTTTAAAAATATCCTTTGCCCTAACAATAAATAAATCCCAGGGACAAACTTTTTCCATAGTTGATATCGACTTAAGGAAAGAGTGCTTTTCCCACGGGCAATTGTATGTGGCACTTTCTCGAGTAGGATCTCCTGAAAATCAATACGTTTTGTTGCCACCTACAAATACCACAGCCAACGTAGTGTACAGGGATAAGCATAAGATAAGAAACGGCTGATAGGAAGATAGCTGATAGCTTATACGGCTTTAAGATAAGCATAATTTTTTTTTTAAATTTTGTTATTCATGGTCCTTTTAATTAGCATGCTTATAACTTAAATATCTGTACCTGTTTATGTCTACCCGTGCGAAGCCAGGACGGGCCGCTAGTTTCACATATTTCAGATTTTTTTATTTTCTTGTAATCCGTAAAAATACTGTAGATATGTTGTATAAAACTTTGATTTAACTTTGATTACTATTATAATAATATGCAGTTTTTTCGCAGGGTTATAACGGGTCTAATGTATCAAGAACGCTGAACCATGATTACTCCGCATGAAGCCAAAATACTTGAAACTCTATACACTCCACAATGGTTTAAGGTCGATTAACTTGCTTAAACTATTTAGGACGTGCATAAAGTTTCAAATAACTCATCTATAAAGCACATGGAACAACTCTTCTCATAGTATTTTTATACTCTTGAAACGTAGCGTGAAAACAATCGACATCTGTTTGTTCTAGAAGTCGATTGCTTACTCTCTATGATTCAAGAATATTTTCTCATGAAATGTGTCTTTTAAAATTATTATAATTAATGCACTATTTTTATTGACTTTTTGAAAATTACATAATAAGCCAAGAAATATTGTCTTTGCAATAGCATATCTACGATCAACCGTTGACGAAATACAGTCATCACAAAAGTGAGATCGTTGGAGAGCATTAAATACGTTCTATACAAAAAAATTATCAAGAGTGACGTCACATCAGTTGAAAATATATGAAAATAAAAACGAAATTGATTTATTTAACCTAAACACTTTTATCAATAGATATACTTTTTTAATTTATCTTCTAGTACTATAGTCTTTTGTCCAACGTGAAGTGAAGAGAAATGTAAGTCAAATCATCATATTTCATTATATAGTGAAGAAGGCATGAAGAAAATGTCGAGGAGTGGTTATATATTTTTTTTTTATACAATAATAACTTTCAGACCTTAAGTGTCTGAAAATGATTTGATATCTATAAATTGGTCAATACCGTTTTGAAATGCAAAAAGTTTGAAAGTTTAATGTTGACTTCATGGCAATAAGACGTTTAAAATATCCTCTAATTGACTTTGTGACACCAGAAGATTATAAGTCACCCCACCATAATGAAGACGTAAAATGAAGAGAAATATAAATCAAATCGTCATATTTTATTATATTGTGAAGAAGGCATGAATAAAAGTCGAGGAGAAGTTAAATTCAAATATATTTTACATATACAATAATAACTTTTTTTATATACAAGTTGAAAGTTTAATGTTGACTTTATGTATTAACATTTTGTATTTATGTGTTATAGATATTTTTTTTTGTTTTAAGGAAAACGGTGCCTTGTTATCTTTAGTTGTCCCAAAGGCAATGAGACGTTTAAAATTTTCTCTAAATTGGCTTTGTGACACGAGGAGATTATACATAAGCCACCCCACTATAATGAAGACGTAAAATGTAATTAATATATTTTTTTCGTTTTATGTTTACGCAATCACTAAAAGACACGGTAGAAATCTTTTACAAAGCATATTGTTTTACTTGAACTTGTCGCGTCTTATAGTATTATAATATAATCTACGGGAGAAAAGGTACATTTAATACATAAGGGAGACTAGGTACACTAATTTTTTTTGGCCTCACTCATTTGATAGCCTCTGTGGCTCAGTGGTTGAGCATTTTGGTGCTCAAGCCCAAGCCCAAGCTCAAGTAGCGGGTTCGAATCCCGCCGAAGGAACAAAAAGTTTTCCGTGTTCATGGGTCCATGGATGTGTATTGAATATATGTATAATATGCTTTATTATCACTCAGGCACCTTATAATTTTCGAAATGTTTTCGGGGTTTGCTTTCGGAAGAAAAAAGGAATGATCAGTCGGTTTACTATAACTATTTGGTTGTAATAAATTTATATTGCATTTTTCAATAATACTTATCACAGACTTTGAGATTTTTTTTGCAAATTGTTTGGGAATATCTATTGATTTAGTAGCAAACTACTTTTGAGATTTTTTTTGCAAATTGTTTGGTAATATCTATTTTTATATATAGGTTTACTACTACCAAAAGCGTCTAATAAAATACGATCGACCGATAATTTTATTCTTCCTGTTAGTTTATTTAATATATTCCAAAGTTTGTTTTAAGGAATATTATTTACGTAATAATTAATAACCTATTTATTATTAATATTTTGAATTTCCATAATATATGTGACGTGTGTGTCTTATTCAGAATCAGAATCAGAAAAGTTTATTTCAGGAAATTGGTATATATAGGTAATATATATATCGCAATTGGTATATATAGGTTGTATATATACCAATTTCCAAATACATTGTATATAATTAGATCACAATTTCAGCCCCTAGGGCGTGGAAATAATATTATTGATAGGAATAAACAAGAATCTTAATATTAAAACATGTAAGATTACTAAACAAAAATCATGACGTCATCGAATCCTATCACCAAAATAAACTTGTAATTAAATATCACCCCAAACACTCATTCATTATTTTCAATTTTTTAAATTTTAAACATTATTATTTTCAATTTAAGTCAGGCTTAGCGGTATGTAGCGGTTATTGATACATATTGTTAGAACGAAGTATAAAAGTAAGGTAATAAAGTAACGTAATAAAGTAAAGTAATAAAGTAAGTAACCAAATACTAGCAAAAAGATACAAAATTTTTGTATATTCTCAAAATCAAATATCTCTATGAGTCCTGACGCTGGCGAAATTTAAGGTAGGCAATAGGCATAAAATATTTTTTTCAGCTCAATATATGACTGTATTCTTTGGGTATTTCAATGTGGAGTGCAACGTAAAGTGTATCGTCGGATACCCTTTTGGAATACGGAAAGCGTACTGCAAAGTCATCTCGCCGATGTGAAGAACAAACTAAAACTAAAATATTATATACTTAATTTAACTGTCTAGGTTCGTATTATTTTTAAAATCAACTATATATATTCTTAATTTCAAGGCCTTTCAGATGATACAAGTACGATACCCATATTAAGGAGTTTGTAAATATATATAAAAACTGAATACACAGTTATTGGTTACACCTAGTGGCAATAAAACGAAAAGTATACCAAATATAAAATATTTTTATTGATCAGACTGTCAAAGGAAAATGGATCAACTTTCTATTCAAAAAGGGTTTGTATGGGGGCACCATACAAAACCTGGAGTTTAAGCACCGACTAAGTCCTGGTTAATTTTTTCCAACTCTTTAAAAATTAAACATAGTAAAAAAAAGTAAATTGCCCCAAACATGTTTGTGAAAAAAAATAACTTTTTTTAAATGTTGGTACCTATTGGCTTAGCTCCGCTACTGACCAGTTCTGGTCTGCGGCTCTTTGTTGTGGTGTAATAGGAGAGTTACAGGACAAGTTGCCAGGTTGTCAAATACCTTTCTCTAATTTTGGTTGTTGCTTTAGTATTACTTATCACATTTGACAATTATTCCACATATTTCAGATTTTTTTATTTTCTTGTAATCCGTAAAAATACTGTAGATATGTTGTATAAAACCTTGATTTAACTTTGAATATTATTATAATAATATGCAAGTTTTTTCGCAGGGTTATAACGGGTCTAATGTATCAAGAACGCTGAACCTATACTATGAAGCCAAAATACTATAATAATAATAAAACTATGCACTCCACAATGGTTTAAGGCCGATTCATTTGCTACAACTATTTAGGACGTGCATAAGGTTTCAATTACATCATCTATGAAGCACATGGAACAATTCTTCTCATAGTATTTTTATACTCTTGAAACGTAGCGTGAAAACAATCGACATCTGTTTGTTCTAGAAGTCGATTGCTTACTCTCTATCATTCAAGAATATTTTCTCATGAAGAGTAAAAGAAGGACGAAAAGAAGAATAATTGAGAGTGTCTTTTAAAATTATTATAATTAATGCAATGGGGAACATGCATATTTTTATTGACTTTTTGAAAAGTACATAATAAGCCAAGAAATATTGTCTTTGCAATAGCATATCTATGATCAACCGTTGACGAAATACAGTCATGACAAAAGTGTGATCGTTGGAGAGCATTAAATACGCTCTATACAAAAAAATAATCACGAGTGACGTCACATCAGTTGAAAATATATGAAAATTAAAACGAAATTGATTTATTTAACCTAAACACTTTTATCAATAGATATACTTTTTTAATTTAACTTTCGTTTTTCAATCGCAGCAAAAAAATGTAGTCCTTATTAGACGTGTAACTTTTTAATTTAGCAAATGGTTACTGTACTTTTTGCATTTTCTGTCCATATTAATGTTGCTTTTCGAAAAATAATAATTCTCTAATTTTGATTGTAGATTTAGTATTACATATCACATTTATTCCACATTTTTCTGATTTTATTTTTTTTAATCCGTAAAAATATTGTAGATATGTTGTATAAAACTTTGATTGAACTTTGATTACTATTATAATAATATGCAAGTTTTTTCGCAGGGTTATAACGGGTATAATGTATCAAGAACGATGAATGAAAAAAAAAATGATGAACTCCGCATGAAGCCAAAATACTTGAAACTCTATACACTCCACAATGTTTTAAAATCGATTAACTTGCTTAAACTATTTAGGACGTGCATAAGGTTTCAATTAACTCATCTATGAAGAACATGGAACAATTACTCTTCTCATAGTATTTTTATACTCTTGAAGCTTAGCGTGTAAACAATCGACATCTGTTTGTTCTAGAAGTCGATTGTTTACTCTCTATCATTCAAGAATATTTTGTCTGATCGATGAACAGGTCTTTTAAAATATAGGTAAGGTTTCATAAATGTTTTTTTACAAAGTCAATCATTTTTGAGTAATCAGACTACAAAGTGGTTTATAAGTGTAAGACCCCCACTGAAATTTCTAAACTATAAGAGATAGAAACTTGGAACTTTCTACGCTCATAGATAATGCTAAAAACTCTTTAGGAAAATTATTTTGAGCGAAATCGGACAATAACTCTCGAAGTAATTCTAGAAAACCTATTGCGCGTTGATAGTTACGGAACCCTCCTTAAACATGTCCTGACATGCTCTTGGTTAGGTTATTTAATTTGTTTTAACAAATGCTTGTTCGCTATTAACATTCACACTTACTGTTACACAGATTAGAACGTAGAAAACTCATAAGAATCTATTATGATACATTATAGTGGCGGTAAGTACGCACTAACACCGTAGATTAAACACTATATACCTACTTACATAGGACTGTAACTCATTCACTTTGTTTAAAAACGTAATTTTTTATTTTTATAAAACAAAACTTACTTGTTCGCTTGCCAAGATCAACTGGTTGTCACGGTTATCATTGGAAATGTGTTGGAAACCTTCCAAGAAAGGGTAAGTTAAACATACCACTATATACAAAAAATCATTGAGTTTTTTAAAACGTGCTTGGTATTTACAAATCTTAACTTATTATTATGTGGGTTCCTATAGGTACAATTAATATTGTCACTTTAAAAAATAACATCTACTTTCATATAGGGATAAACAGGTACCTTTTAATCCTCTTAATTTAATCTCCACAATAAGATAAGTTTCGAAATATTAGTACTCCGAGTGAGTAGTGTCTATTTTTTTGTACACGATAATATAAGCGGGGATGATAATCCGCGCAGGCGACACTTGGCTCCGCCCCTAGGCGTGGCGGCCCACCCACATCTACCCCGGGACCGGACGAGGCTTCGCTATTATCCTTGCTTCCTGTCCGTAGACGCTCGTTGGCTCCGATATATCGATTTGTTTATTTTTTTACCGCGCAAACAGCCTTCGAGCGACGCGTCCGGTAGCGACTAGTGACAGTGGCTTCACAATGAGCGAGGTAAGTACAAGATTTGCTCACCTTAAATTTTGCACATCTGATTTACTAGGTTGTACTTAGTGGAAACAAAGTACTTTTTAATTTCACATCTTAAACACAATATATTGTTGAGTTTTCCCACTAGTTTCTAAGGGAAAATCTGAGATTATTACCTTGACTCCCATTTTACTACTATCAACATTAATTCTTATAAGAATTTTACTACTATCCTTTATTCAGATTTCTTCGCTGGTTACTAAGAGGAAGGCTGAAATCTGAACTTCAATTCTCGTATTTAAAGTAGACTTTCATTTTACTTTGATTATATTATAAGTGAAGCGACTTCTTATCATAAACTGATTTTGTGACGTTTGGGCCAATCAGGAGGCGTTAGACGCATCTTTGACGTTTACGAGAATACCAGTTTGACAGTTTTAGCGTGTCGGGACTTGAGTGTAATTGTATTATCGCAGGTTTTATCTAGCAGAATAGACCCTCAGGTTCAATGTCTTGAAAGATAGTCTTCCGTTAGTGCGGTTGCGTAAAAATTTGTTTGCTTGTTGATAACAATGAACAATTTCAATTTTTTAAATATCGAACTAATAATACAAACCATTATAGTCTCCACTCACGTGTGGTAGATCGGAGATCATTTATGACCCGTTTCAATAACCTATCTACCAATAACTATTTGTTAGAAACGTCAAACTTGTATCGCATAAAACCGTCAAATGATTGAATGGCGACGTTTTTAACAAATAGTTATTATAGTATACATATTATTATAGTTATTATAGTTATACATATGTAGGTTATTAAAACGGGCCGTTAGACATGTCCTAACATGCTCTTGGTTAGGTTTTTTCGTACTTTTGGCGCCCTGTGTCAAACCTTTTAAAATAAGCCCACCGCACAAACTTTACCAAATTTCATCTATTTATATTCATAATTACAGAAGCTAGTAGCGCGGACAGACAGACAGTCAGACGGACAGACAGAGCGACACTATAAGGGTTCCTTGTGTATTACGGAACCCTAAAAAGTACGCCTTGTAACCTTAAAAATTCAATGTATTTGAAATAATTGATTTTTAATTATTTTTATAGCTATTCAACTGTCAGTTATTTCTTCAGGTTTCACTATTTCAATTTTTATTTCATTTTTAGGGTCTCGTACCCAAAGGGTAAAAACTGTACTCTATTACTGAGACTTCATTGTCGGTTTTCACTAATGCGTTTTGGTTTGCTCCACTTAAAATTTGTTTTATTTCAATCGGTTCATAAATATAAAAGTTATATCAGTCTAAAGAATTTATCATATAAAATCCTATAGAATAACTGATCAGTTGAATTTGCTGAAACTTAATGTAGGTATTACCTAATCTTGATTAGGTAATACCTACGGGGGGGAATAAGTGAGAAGTTCTATTATGGTCGTAGCTAACTCATGTTAAGCATCGCCGGTCGTGGATGTAACTAGGATAAGTAACCACAATCCCAAATTTTTAAGTCAAAATCTAAACGCCTACTACTGTTTTCCTATTCAAAGATTTTCGAAATTAATAAGACATCACGACGAAGATATCCTTCCTTTAAATATTATAAACGCGAAAGTTTTATGCATGGATGTATGTATGTTCGTTACTTTTTCACGTTATAACAACTGAACGGATTTTGACGAAATTTAATATGGTAGTAGTTAAGTCTCTGGATTAACATATAGCCTACTTACATTCGCAGTAAAAAGTACGGTTCTCCGGGATTCCTTTTTCACGCACGAAGTCGTGGCTAACATCTGGATTCTGGACTATACTAATATTATAAAGAGGTAAAGTTTGTTTCTTTGTGAGTTTGTGACTTACAGAGATTGTAAGGGGTAATCTCTGGATCTACTTGAACCTATTTTAAAATTATTTTACCAATAGAAAGTTTATATTTTGAGTGTCATACATAGTATAGTATACTATAGTATACTACATATACAGTAGTATATATACATACTATAGTATACTACATATATAGTATACATACATATATAGTATATAGTATACTTAACTCGAAAAATGTTCTTTTCCTTGGTAGTGGGATTTACAAAATAAATCGAAAATAACCTAGCCAAGAGCATGTCAGGACATGTCTAAGGAAGGTTCCGTAACTATCAACGCGCAATAGGTTTTCTTTTAATTACTTCAAAACTAATTGTCCGATTTCACTCAAAATAATTTTCTTAAAGAGTTTTTAGCATTATCTATCAGTGAAAATGATAGATAATGTTGTGTTAAATGTTTGCTAAATGTTTGACTTTGTAAAAAAGTCATGAATAGAAGTACCTAACTATACATGACTTTTTAGATTTTAGATTAACCTTACTTTTATTTTAAAAGGCCTATATTATTGAACGCACACCCCACACGATGGGGTAGAATGAAAAAATATATTTTATCCCCACTTCACCCCCTAAAATATAAAATTATTATTATTATTATTTTATGATGCCAAAACCGAGATCTATACACAATCTATAACTACACCAATTTTTATCTATTTATATTTATGATTACAGAAGCTAGAAGCGCGGATAGACAGATAGACAGACGGAAGGACAGAGCGAAACTATAAGTGTGCTTTATGTATTACGGAACCCTAAAAAAAATGGGCGAACGAAATCGTGTTTGAGAAACGCTGCCTTATCGATAAGAGATTTATTATTGAGTTCTAGAGAAAAGTTTTCGAGTTAGATGTGTAGCCTGCAAAAAGTCAGTGACAGCATATTTAAGCCATAAAAGAATTATTTTTATATTAGGTCTTTACCTATGAAATTGCCGTTTTGTATGAAAAAATTTAAACGAATTTTTTCATGTATGTTTTATTTGTATTAATCGAAGTAATCACCCATGCAATCAATGCATCTTCGCCAACGCAGTGGCAGTTTATTGATGCCCTTCTTAAAGAAATCAGCTGGACGGGAGGCAACAAATTCTTCAAAGGCATTTTGTACTGCCTCTCGGGTATTGAATTTTTTTCCCGCCAAGAAGTTATCCAAATTCTGGAAAAAGTAGTAGTCTGTAGGCGCAAGGTCTGGTGAGTAGGGCGAATGACGGAGAGCTTCCAACCCCAGTTCTTACAACTTGGAGACCGTCTGCTGTGCAGTATGAGGTCGCGTGTTGTCGTACAGGAGCAGCGGAGACGAGCGATTGACCAATGCTGGTTGGAGATATGCCAACTTCTCCATCATTGTGTTCAGTTCTTCACAGTACACATCTGCAGTAATGCTCACCCCGTTTGGTAAGAAGCTGTGATGAATCACACCGGCGCTAGACCACCAAAGAGTGACCATCACTTTTCTAGGGGTAAGTTTTCGTTTAGGGCATTGTTTAGGTGCTGAACCAGGATCCAACCAACTTGCTGAGCGCTTGCGGTTATCAAACAGAATCCATTTTTCATCGCAGGTAACAATGCGGTTCAAAATTCCTTCATTTGTGTGTCTGTTGAGCAGTGCAAGGCACGTCTCGGCGCGTACTTCACGCTGGCGATCATTGAGTTCGTGGGGCACCCATTTGTCAAGCTTTTTTACCTTGCCAATTTGACGCAAATAAACCAATATTGTTTTGACGCTAACGTCGAAAGTTGCTGCTAATTCAGCCGTAGATTGTGTATCATCAGCTTCCACAATCGCCTTTAATTCGTCATTGTCGACCAAATTCTTCGCACGACCGCGAGGTTCATTTTTCAGGTCGAAATTTCCAGAACGGAAGCGAGCAAACCAATAACAGGTGGTGCGTTGGTTTGTAGTGTTAGCTCCGTAAACGTCGTTGATGTTGCGTGCCGCTTGTGCCGCGTTGCTGCCACGACGGTACTCATATTCCATAATTACTCGAATTTTTAACGTATCCATGATGATGAAAAAGTTTGAAATACGATGAAAATGTAACACTTATCAATAAACAAATGACTATTTTTGGAAAAGAGTTCCATGTTTTTAAAATAAAATTAATTTGAAATTAGAATTCTTAGCCAAACAAAAATTATTTTGGTTTGAAATGGCCAGTACTGCAGAACGGCAATTTCATACGCGTTTCAACGGTCTTTACGACCGTATTAAAGTATTAAAAATTAAGTATTAAAATATAATATATTTAAATCGTTAGATGAGGTTTTTTATTAAAATAAGATAATTTCTCGTCTCAAGTGCTTAAAACATTAGATCATTTCCTTTTACTGCACATAATTTGGACTACTGGATAAAGAGATAAAGCTAGGACTATATAATCTGGAATCCGGAAGGCCAGAGAAAATACAGAGCGCTAAAAATAGAACTTTGCGTTAATACAATAGAGCTGAAATTCGAATACTCAAGTGTCGAGTTAAATGTCAATGTCGTATATGACAGATCGACACTTTCTTTCAATGCTGTGAATTTTCCCCGGCCTACCGGATTCCGGGCAATATAAATCCAGCCTAAGGTCGTGGCAGGTACGGGCAAGCAGCGGACTTTGGAAAATTAAAATTTTCGAAACGCAATGCGCACACTTTCAACTTTTCTCTAAAATGTATTATAAATTTAAGTCACCCGCCCAGTCTGTCTTTCTGTATGTTCGCTTTTGCCCGCAGCGTCGCCCGCGTGTGAAAGTGTCTGTGGCAAAAAACCTCTTTAGCAAATATACCTCTGTGCTATTATTAGGTGATTACATATGAAATTAGCGTTTTGTAAAGGAAGAACATAAAGTCGATTTTTTTTGCTATCTATGTACTTTTGCCATCTCATAGGTTGTTCTCGTCTCATTGATTCCTTTACTAAAAAACCATTCGGACAGGAATCAATAAAATCTCTGAAGGCGCTTTGGACTGCCCCATCGGAGTTGAATTTTTTCCCTTGCAAGAAGTTATCCACATTTCGAAAAAAAATGGTAATCTGTTGAAGCAAGGTCCGGGGAGTACGGTGGATGTATTAGACATTCCAATTGTGGGTTGCTGCACTCAATTTATGTCGTATTTTTATCAAATTCATGCAGGTATCCACCTTTTAAGCTTTTTCACCTTCCCAATTTGCTTCAAGTGGATTAATTTAGTTTTATCACTAACACGCAGCCAGCAGCTAACTCGGACGTGGTTTGCGATGGATCCGCTTCCACAATAGCCTTCAATTCTTCATTATCAACTTTGGTCTCCGGCCGTCCACGGGGCTTGTTCTGCAGGTCAAAATTTTCAGAACTGTCAGAAGTGCCATGGTGGAACTCGTACTCGAAAATAATACGATATTTCAAGTTTTCCATTTTGTAAACAGAGTTACGCAAAGAAAAAACACAAATGCATGAGTAAACAGGGGTATAAATATAAAACCGGAATTCCTAACCTAAACTAACCTAACCTAACCAAAGAAGATATATTTGCACTTTTTGCATTTTTGCATTATAGAGACCAAAGTCAGTACGACAAAACGCCAATTTCATATGTAATTACCTAATATTATATTGCAGTCAATATAATAATAGCACAGAGTAAAAATATATTATACTTACGTAATAGTTATTTATTATAAATTTATTATACAGTATATTATATTTTTACTCTGTGCTACTATTATATTGCAGTAGGCGGGTAAGCACATTTGCTAAATAAGTTTTTTGCCACGATCATACTTCCACACGGCCGAAGCTGCGGGCAAAAGATAGTACTTAATAAGATCATGTTTGAAAAAAATCAATGCCCTACCATTGGTGCCCTCACCTGTACCTCTCGAAAGGCATGAAAAGGAAGAACCTTAAAACTTTCGATCAGTATTAGTTGCTAAAATTAGAATTTCCCAAAATTTATTATCAATCCATCAGTAATAAATAACCAACATATTTATAGCCTTTCAAGCAAGGTTCCCTTCAAGCAATAATTCGAATTGTCTGTTTGTACATATGTAAAGCAGATAATTAATTCTTATGTGAGTTATGTGATTATTATTCAGTATTCGGTGTACGCTGCTGCCTTACAATTTATGACTGTATGTTAATATGTTGACTTACAACTTAGATTGCATTTAAAATGTTCCTATCTTTGTATGTATGTTGTATTGTATTGTATCATACATTTTTTATTTTCAACCTACTTCCAAAAAATTGAGGCGGTTATACGTTCGGCTGTATATATTTTTTTAATGGTTTGGAAATAATAACAATCACAAATCGATTAAGTTTTTGAATAATAACGCTTTCGTACCTGCTCAGCTGTATGTAAAATAATAGCTAAGCTACTTAGTTACTAACAAGAAGAAACTTTTTTCACTACAGACTTTTAATTAGTTCAATTAATAAAGTTCAGTGCTTAGCACGTCGGCGCTCTAGCCAGCGGTCACGGGTTCGAATCCGGCCTAGGGAACATAAAAAAATCTCCGTTCCTGGGTCATGATTCATGAATGTGTGTACTTTTTAAATATCTTAAATACATATTCTATAAATAGTATAAAAAGTATTAAATATATTTCCCTTGTCTGATACCCGTAACACAAGTTCCTCGAGAACGCGGGACCAGATTGACGTGGTGTGAAAATGTCAGTACTAATGTTGCTCGCGACTTCGTACACGCAAAAATAAATCTCGCAGGAACCGTACATTTTACTGCAGTAAAAAGTGGACTATATTAATCCAGAGCCTAAACTACTACCATACCAAATTTCATCTAATTCAGTTATTTTTGCGTGAAGGAGTCTCAAACATTCATCGATCCTAATAAACTTTAACATTATGTATATATGTAGTAGGGTGTTCCATATATATTAACATAATATTATTATCATTATTATGATTTTTTTATACATACCGCTTGCTTTTATTAAATATTAAAAATTATAATTATTGAGAAAAATTATTAAAATAATACGTTCATAATACAACGTTCATATTAGGTATATATAACCACTTAAGTATATTTTACGTACCTACTCGGAAGGAAGTAGACGCTGATGTAAATGTAAATATTATTTATAGAGTAGATTAGGCCCATCTCCTAGGTTAAATATCGTGTTATCTCTCTCGTTCTTCGTATTTATGAAAGAGACAGAATGATATCTTTCTACCAGGCAAGTATCTTAGGTCCTCAGCTGTTTCTCATTTATAATAACGAATTCCCAAAATGAGGAAAAATTACACTAAAGAGCAGTTAAATATAATAGAACATCAAACATAATAGTGAGTCAATGAATTTAAATGTCGTATTTGATGGTAAAACTGTAGGATTTGTAGATAACATAGTATTCCTAAGAGATCTGATAGTGCGGCCGCGCTATCGCCAAGTATTAAGCGGCCGTAACTATCTTTTCTCGAAGCATTTCGCGGCTTTTTCGTGCCCCCATATTTTTGTTTGTAACAAATCTAGCGGTCTGAATTTTTGTCACAGATAATTCGTTACCGGTACAAGCTAATGTTTTAAATTTCATAAAAATCGAGTATAGAGTTTAGGAGATATTAAGCGGCCAAAAACGCGTTTTTGAAAGATGTGGATATAATATGGAGGGAGGTGAGGAGCTATAAGTAATATAAAAAGTAAGTTATATCAAATAAGTAAACATGTAAAATATCGGTACGGAACCCTACGTGGACGAGTCCAACTCGCACTTGGCCGACTTTTCGGTATATGCTAATTTCGGATATTTTATGTTAAATTTCGGAAAATATAAGAATTTTGATGATTTAAAACAACTCCATGTTCCCTATTAAAATTGAAGTTTGAAATTGCAATTTCCGTTAGCTACACATTTTACAAAAAAAAATGTACCTAAATGATTCCTACTATTCTGAGTAATTCTTGGCATCTAATACTAATAGTTGTTTTAACGAGTATGCAAAGCGAAGGTCGGCACCAAGACGATTATAAAACGGATGGCTCTTTTTGTCGGATATAATAAGGTAATGCGCAGACTTCCTGCGCCAAGTGACGCTACCGGCAGCCCACGCGCCTGACGATGTGTGTCGCGGTCAAAATAATACTGAACGTTGGGCGTTTTGTGAAATGCCTACCTACATAGGAATAACTGTTTGGTTAACTATAGAACAAAAGGGTCTGTATAATGTTTAAAACTTAACGAGGCTAGGTCCTTTAACCTTTATAAAAATCTGGAGTTAAAAAAAAATGGATTTAAACTTACCATTTTATTTTTGCGTTGTTGGCAAATTCGAGTCAGGGTCAGACTACTTTTTTTTAATACCTATGGTATCTGTTGGTTTTTTTCCGGACTACTAGAACTTTCTCGTGAAGCTCGGTCTTCGAGATACTGCAATTTTATGTAGATACAATCAAACAAGTTGCCACTTGACGAAGCATAAGATCGGATTTGGTTAACAGCGCCTATGAATCGTGCGCACACATACATACACACGTGTAAATACGGACTCCAACCACGTATGCACTCGATGCGGTCTTTTTATTTGTACTTGAATATTTTGTGGCGTCCTCCCAATGCAAAGGGAAATGTTTAAAAACTGACCGAGCAGGAACAATGCCGATATTAACTATCTCTCTATAGTTGTAGATGACTTTTCTAAACTTGTCTTATTTTATCGTTCTATCTTGTTTATTTCTTTTTTTTTTTTTTTTTTCTTGTTTTGTTTTTTTTTACCTGCAATATCCAGATAAACCTAGATACTTATAATGAGTAAATAAATTATTATTATGTAGGTAATGGAATTCACACTTACAAATTGACAATATTCAACGCCTAACAAAACCACCAATTTTTAATTCGTTATATATATATTCGTATAATATTATAGTGCCTGGGTAACCGAGCTTTAGTAGATAAAAAGAAAAAAAGAATTACAAAAATATTTCACCAGGGTTCAAACCCACCACATTCCGAAGTTTCAAACAACGCAAAAATTAACCAAACTGCCAATAGGACTGCCATTACAGAGTCGAAATTATTGATATATTGTTGCACGACGAAAGAAAAAACATATATAACTTAAAAATGCGCAGTTTCCGAGGGATAAAACCTAGCTAGACCGATTTTTCTCCCCCAAAACACCCTGCATACTAAATACTTGCAGCTATTGCCGAGATTACGACTATATATATATATATAAGATTGTCTTGTTTAAAGTATAAGATTAGTAACTAATATATTTTTTGTCTTAATTTTTTTTTATATCGCAAATTAGCTGTGCAAACATTGTTTCGAATCTCTATTTTTAGAAGACGTATGATAAATAGAGAAAATACAATATTTTGATACATGATTTTGATACAGTTGTTTAATAATGTCAACACATCTTGATATTATAATAATCCAATAAGTAAGGCATCATATTAGTGGATGCTTTCACTATCAATAAGTACAATATTAGGATGTTTTTGCGCAACTATCTGTGGTCAAATCGAGCACTAAATTTAAATTGGTTATACGACACATTTCCCTTATACCGGATATAATCAATTGTACATTGTGTCGCATCGCGCTGAGCGTATAGTCGACAGAAGGCCGCCACAACGAAATCATTAGTCCTCCTGTTTAAAAAATCCCCGGTACAAATTAAAAATGTACGTGCGCTAATTACAAGTCACAAGGACAGTTAAAAATGTATTGACGATATAGCAGTGCAAATGTGGTGTGAATTTGTTTTATGACACTTAGTTTGGGTTAAAGAATATCAATGTTAGTGAAAAAAATGTGGATGAAAACGAGGATTGAAAAACTGAATAAATTTAAATAAGCTACTAATAACTTTAGTGCGGTCTCTGTACTAAGTATTTAGGATTTTTTTTTCCGAATCGTGTAGTGGTATCACGGGAATGTGATACCACCCTAAAGTCTTCACCACGGAAAGATATAAGAAAGAGGAAAAGCGACCAAAACGGAAAAGAATATCAGATATGAGGTACAGTAAAAATAGCATAGACGTCTGATTTTTTTTATTGCATAAATAATAATATTTAAGTACGCGTCACACCACGTCAATCTGGCCCAGTGCTAAGTATCCGAAGAACTTGTGTTACAGATACCAAACAATTGGAGTATATTTAATACTTTTTTTTTTACTTTTTAAAACCCATTTAATATATCACTGTTACAGATAATCACAGTACAGATATATTTGTACCGAATAATAATAATAATAATAATAATAATAATAATAATAATAATAATAATAATAATAATAATAATAATAATAATAATAATAATAATAATAATAATAATAATAATAAATATATAGTATAAATATTATAGTTAATAATTTAATACTTTTATACTGTACATATATTTACGATTTTTATTATATTATACACATATTAAATACACATCCATGACCCAGGAACACAGAAAGCTTTTTGTTCCCTCGGTGGGATGCGAACGCGCCAACCACTGAGTCGCAGAGGTGGTCAATACACGACATCATCTGATTAGAAATTGATTTGGTGCTGTGTCCTTACTGAAAGTATTACTTAGGGGTCTCAAGTACCTAATAAAAATATAGACTTCATAAATAAATACTTTATATTATATACCATTTACTATTTACTTTCATTTTACTGACTGGATTGTAACCGACCTATTGCGGGATTTTGTCAGCAGAATCGACTTTCTGTTGTCTGAGAGCAAATCGATAATAATCATTTATAATATTTAGTTTCGTTTATATACTCAGAAATATTGAGGCATTATTACTTGGTAAATTTTAATAAATATAATATTTTATGTGTAGTTTATTAATTAGATACATCTGAAAAGTACAAAATTGCTTTTTTTTGCTAAATTTGTTAACAAAACCTACATCATTAGTTTACTTACATTGAAATATACAAAAACATTAATTATGGTAAGTATGAACTTTGTGCGTTACAAATATCGGAGATATTTACATATATGTTCCTGCGGCCTTATACTTCATAGTTCATACACGTACACGTACCCACGTATGACGTCACAGCTAGGTACGTACGACTGAGAATGGGGCGTTTTCACGAGACTTGCGAAATTTTGTATAAAAATTGGTGTACCTTTGAAAATATTGACTTTTGCTATACTGTTTCTTCTGAGAAGTTACTCATATTTAAGAGTAATATTGCCTAAATGCTATGTTGTAATTTAGACTTCTTTTTTTCCTATTTATTTAAGGTCGCTTGGAATTACATAGGTTATCACATACATACCTGGGCTGATTGATAACTGGCCGAAACGACGAACTTAAAAAAATTATACGCAAAAAAGGAATATTACATTATATTCTGGCATCTTTTTAAAAATAGAACGCCAAATTTGAATTTAATGAACTAATGATGGAATTTGTTTGAGAGGACGTAGAACTTTCTCTGTCGTAAATTTTTTTAACAATGGAAAGAAACGAAATTCGTACGGTGATAAAGTTTTACGTTTTAAAAGAGAAAACAGCAACCCAGATAAAAACCAAGCTAGACAGTGTTTTAGGTAATTCTGCTCCTGCATTGAGTACAATTCACACCTGGGTAACTGATTTTAACTGGTCTGGGCTCAAGTCACGAATCCGGACATGATCAAAAAAATTCACAAAATTGTATTGAATGATCGGCGCTTAAAGTTGCGAGAGATAGCAGAGATGGTGAGCATTTCATCTGAACGCGTTTTTAATATTTTGCACCAACATTTGGGACTGAAAAAGCTTTGCGCGCGATGGGTGCCGCGTTTGCTCACTGTAGACCAAAAGCAACGTCGAGTGGACGATTCATCGGAGTGTTTGGCGCTGTTTAACCGAGATCCTAATGAGTTTTTGCGGCGTTATGTAACAGTCGATGAAACCTGGATACATCATTATACTCCCGAGACAAAAGAACAATCTAAGCAGTGGACAGAGAGCGGAAAACCTGCGCCGAAGAAAGCAAAAACGGTTTTGTTGGCCGGCAAAGTGATGGCGACTGTTTTTTGGGATGCTCGAGGGATTATTTTAGTGGATTATCTGCAAAAAGGAAAAACAATAAATGGAGAGTACTACGCAAGCTTGCTGCAAAAATTAAGTGAAGAAATTCAGAAGACGACGACGACGAAATCCATAAATCCAGAAAACGACCATATTTGGCCAAGAAAAAAATGTTGTTCCACCATGACAACGCACCTGCACACACGTCAATGGTTGCAGTCGCCAAACTCCATGAATTGCGGTTCGAATTGCTACCGCATCCACCCTATTCCCCGGATCTAGCCCCGTGCGACTTCCAATTATTCCCAAACCTGAAGAAATGGTTAGGTGGCCAGAGATTTTCATCAAATGAAGAAGTCATTGTTGCCGTGGACGAGTATTTTGAGGGGTTGGAGAAAACATTTTATCAAACTGGTGTAACGGCATTGGAGAAGCGCTGGACTAAATACATCGAGGTAGAAGGAAACTACGTTGAGAAATAAATTTATTTTAAATAGATTTTTGAAGTTTTTCTTTGTCGTTTCGGAAACTTATCAATCAGCCCTCGTATATAATATACATTAATTCACGCCATTTAGTTATACCTATAGTCTATTCGCGTTAAGAAGACAATAAATGTCAATAAATCATGCGTAAATATTATGTCACAGGCTACTGTATTAGTTAATGTGAACACGGCCTAATCATTGGTAAATTTTTTGAAATTTTATGGTCTTCGCGCAAGTAGACCGAATACTAGACACGATATTATTTACTTTACAACCGAACATTATTAAACATTACTGGCTCAACGCCAGAGGTAAAAATCAAAGCTTAAATGATGTTATAAATTTTCACTGATAAAATTTATGAGGGAAGCAAATATTAATTAATTGGTGGGTGAAAATTTGAGAGCTAAAGAAAAATATCTATCTGATATCAAATTAAAGAGAAATTTGAACTTATTTCGTTCCAGGCGGCAACACTTTATCAAACAATCGAATAAAGTTTTAACTGTAAAATATATAGTTGCGGTTTTCCTACTTTCTCGTTTCTATTGTTTTCTTCTTTCTACTTCATTTCTACTTCAAGGATCTTCCATATTACTTTCCAGCTGATAGTGATGATGATAAATTGCAAATTTCTTCATATGACGTATTTATTACTTTATTGATCCGGTCACAAATTGGCTTAGGCAAAAATATACCTTCTGCTATAATTAAGTGCCATATTTGTGAGTATGACAATCATGATCTTTTCACATGACGGTCCCGATGCACCTTATTACGGCCAAAAGCCTATAACAGTTTTAATACATTTTCATCATGTTACGTCACGTTTGTAACTCGTTCATACAAAACAGTTACTATTCAATTGGTCACTGAAAAAGAATTAGTGTAAAGGATATATTTAGTTTCACGGCTATAACTGTACACCGTACAGTGAGTAAAATAGGGACTAGAGTCAACTTCAGTCATAAGCAAAGGAAAAAGTTAAATGATCTGACTTACGTAGAACGATCGAAATTTTGTCAGGGTTGTCAATGAAAATGGTGGTAAATTAAACTAAGTCTAGCGGCAGTATAGGGTTATTGAGAAAGTCTGATTGGTACACACCACAACCTGGGATTGAACCTGCATGATCCGTCTTAACGTCCTTTTGACGGCGCACAATCTTAACCGGATTTTTGACAATATTACCGTGTACGCCATAGGAGAATTGTGCACACGTCGTATGCTTGTAGTAGTGCAATCTAATTGACAATTTACTATGTAGATGTTTATCTGGTCCGATTTCTGTAATCTGTACTTTAGCCATCGCTAATTATTATACTATAATTGACGTATCGCGCGCTACGTCACTTAGTGAACGTTTTGTTAATCCCATAATATATTATTAATTTAGAAGATCGATCTAATTTCGGAGACATAAGCATCGCTATGTAACTATTATTATTATGAAAAATCCTTTACATTTTTATTTTCGAAATTTTTTTCTCGTTCTTCCCGTATCGTCAAATAAATATTTTAAAATAGAGGTGAGGTTTCTAACGTGTTTTTTTATATAAAATTGACCACTTTCGAGTAACCAGCCTCCAAAGTTCTAAATAAGTTGCTCCACCACCCTAGCGTTTCCAAACTATAAGAGGAAGAAACTTATATCTTCCTATGCTATTGGCTAATGTTAAATACTCTTGAGGACAATTATTTTCAGCGTAATCAAACAATAACTTTTGAAGCAATTAGAAAAATACCTTTTCCACGTCGATATGAACGGAACCTTTCAGAATCCACACGTGCCTATGTCACAGTAATTGACGTAACGGTAATCTATGCACTAAACAGGCTCATTTGTTGAGAAAATTGTACAGGACTTCCTACATATTAATTAATATTATTATGTTGTAGTGTACTGGAGAAGGTTAACATGTAAAGTCTCCCTAAGAAATATACTATTTTTCGCACAATCAAGTCACTCTCAAGGCTGCTGCCTGCTACTCATTACTAAGTACTAACCAATACTTCATAATATACCTCGGAGTTTTCTGCCACGCACAATAAAAGTCTGGAATGTACTGTCACTAGCGGTATTTCCGGACCAGTGCGACCTTGAAGGTCAAGCTTCAAGAAAAGCCGGTACAATTTCAACTCCTCTGGTGTCCCCGATGTCTGTGGGCGACGATAATCACTTTCTATCCGGTGATCGGTCTGCTCGTTTGCGCCCCCCCCCCCCCCTCCCCTTTCATAAAACAACCTAACGTGTTCTTTCCTTTTTTTAATCCAGGGTTGATATCCGCGGTTTAAAGTGTGCAAAAGCACTGCGTGCTGGTATTAAAGCTGCGATGTACGAAAGCAGTTGCTCCTACGCCGGAGCCTTAGAATTGAAACGAAGTGCGTTAAAAGAGGACCCCTGGCCCACCACAGAATGGCCCCCATATCGATTACACCAGTCGACTTTCGAACAGCTAAAACAGAGCGTGGAAAAGGCAAAGGCAGCTCTTCAAGACAGATCGGGCTTGCTGGGTACGGCGACGGCATTCGGTGACTTCTACGGTGGACAGTTGCAGGAGAGCAGCACACTTGGCTTCAGCAGGACAAGGACGGACGATTCTATGCTTAGTTCGATAGAGAAGAACAAAGTGCTTGGTAAGTTTAATCATATTTTTATAGTTTAAAGGTCCAACTATATAGGGTGTGGGCCTACCGAAACCATTTTGACGTTCTTACAAAATTAGCTACTCGGGGATATCCAACATTTAGCTAATGTATCTTCTGCACTTTTTAAGGTTCCCTAGTACTCAAGGAACTCTCATAACTACAAGGGTTCCTTGAGTTCGCTTCTCCGTCCCTCTCTCTATCTCTCTGTACGCACTTCTGTAATTATAAATTAAATTTGGTAGTAGTTATATATTGTGTATGGATTTCGGATTTGTCATCATAAAATAATATTATATGTAAAAATATAATAATATAATATAATATTAATACATATTTTTTCATAATATTGTGGTACAGTCAACCATTTTAGAGTAATCGACCTTCAAAATGTTTTAATGGTAATAGCAATGTAAGGAACATAATTTTGAGCGGACAATAACTTTTGAAGTAATTTAAAAAAAACCTATTACGCGTTGATAGCTTCGAAACCCTTCTACTTCATGTACTAACTAAGACAATAATGTCTTAGTTAGGTTGTTTTTAACTATTTTTAAAGATATTTTATGAAAAGTAAATTATACTCAATGACTATTTCATATCTAAATGCTCCACATTCAGCCATAAAAAAACGATCCTATAAAATATATATTTTTGTCTGGGTATAATTAATAATCCTTAATAAACGTAAACGAATGACTATTGCGACGGTAATTTACTTGAAGATCCAGTACCAAGATAGTAGGTATATACCTACACAGTTAATTCTAACGAATGACACTTTTCGCTTTAAGGTCCATAACATAAAAATTCAGTATCGCGTCACAGTATGAAATAAACGATTTGTCTCAGGTACATGTAACAGAATTTGGATCTTACACGCACACAATAGGGTCGCTTTGCGACAAACGATGGTTCAACTCTTTCAGATTAACACTAGGGAGGCTGCGTAGGTATATGTAAGGAGGGGTGTTTCTTCGAGATAACAATCTCTTTTTAAGGGAGAGGGGCGTGCGGGATTTGCCCTACCGTTGCCATGGCAACGCCCGACCACGCCCGCTGGATCATCGCCTTATAAATAGTGGCGAAAATAAAATTTTATTATCTCCCAGGAGTTCATTATTTTGTAAGTTACCCTGGTGCGATACGCTTCCCGGGTTTTAACGAGGGCGACAGTTGGGGCGAATGCAAGATACATCTAACCGACTGCGTCGCTTTTGTTTTACAAGTATACTTGTACCTTAATTATTATTATTCTTGTTACCGCCGTGTTTAAAACTTATTGAGGATTGATTTACTCACACGACAGGTAAAATTCAGGAAGGTTAGGAACAACATATCTTAATGTAGTCGGTGGACTGAACACATTCTAAGATTGTTGATACGTTACCCGTTCTTGAAAACTCTTGAAAAAAAATGTTTAGAAATTCATGACATCTTTCGTAAAAAATCTGCAATAACTGGCAATTATAGCTTAAAGGGAGGGTCATCGTCTGGTACTTAATACCATACTCGTCATTGAACATTAAACAAAATTTGGGTATCAAACATTTATTATATACAATTGAAATAAAAGAAATACCATTTTAAATATCTCGTGATAATTACAAACATGGCTATCCCTTGTAAGGAGCCAAGAATAACAAAAATGTTTGAACAGTAACAAGTAGAATTAGCATAATATTCAAATAAGTGCAAAAATCGACGCCAAGGGTCGGCCCTAATCTTATAGTCGTTTAGAATATTAAAATTTATAAGCCCTTAGGGTTCTACTAAAGAGTTGTTAACATGAAAATGATTACGATAAGCCCTTACCTAGCGTATTCAAATGTTATATTGATATATTACGTGTAGATTAAACTACTAAGTACACTATACTCGTTCGGGTTTTCCATTTATAATAATATTTTCATGGAGGATAACTTATGCAACATTGCTGTCTTTGTCTGGCAAATGACTTTTTCAACATATCAGACGAAGACCGCAACGTTGTATAACTTTTCTGTTGTGTAAATATTTTAATTAGTATGGGAGATGTGTTTATTTTACCAATTGCAGCATCTTTCTTTCTTTAGATTGTGCTAATTAATATAATTATTTTAAAGGCAGACCAGGTTTAAAAACGCTTAAAACATAGCGAAAACATTATTTACCTTTTTGTAATACTTATTATCTTTTAACATTTCAAAACCCACATTAAAATTTTTACTTACAGTCAAGTCCCATTTTACTCGTATTTTACAGTTGAATTCAAAAAGTTGAATATGAATTACTATACAATATACACTACATTCTCTACTCGTATAGGCATAATTAATATTTGATTCTCAATAGTTTGGTTGTAATTATCACAACATCTAGTTATTATACATTGGGGCATATTTAACTATTAATATCTCAGTCCCGTACAAATCGTCAATTATGACGGCGTACTTTAGATGTTATCACATAAAATATATATCTATAAATCAACTCCAACTGGTCTGATATTGATTTTTAATGTTTATTACGTAAAAGGGCTGGGGCCGGTTTGTTTCGTAATTTATATTCATTAGTCGCTGGGCTGGGCGTTTTGATAGTTGATAGGATTAATTCAATTTTATAGTTTTTTTTGCTGTGTAAATATTTCACGAGAATATTTTCTATAATATGCAAGTCATATCACCTTGATAATATGTAAACATCCATTCCTTACATCGGGACTTGCGAATTTTATATTGCTGGTAAATAATGCAGTAACTATTAATGATGCATATATATATTACATATAAATAATTAGAAAAATATTTATCTGACTGGGATTCGAACCCACCACATTCTAAATTTTCGAACTAGGCAAAAATTATAAATACGCATACCAAACTGCCAATCGGACTGGCTCAATAGAGATTTTCTCGAAATTATTGAAATATTGTTGCAGGACGAAAGAAATAACATATATATCATAAAAATGCGCAGTTTTTCAGGAATAAGACCTAGCTCGATCGATTTCTGTTTCCCAAATCTCTCTGCACACTAAATTTCATCAATACTTGCAGCCGTTTTTGAGAAACCGATGTTATACGTATATACAAGATTGTCACGTTTAAAGTATAAGATAAAAGGCTCTAGTTTCATCTATCAAAATCAAATTATACAAATTTGCTATTTATATAGTTTATATCATAAAAAATACGAATACAACACTATTTTGTTATATAAATATGCGATTTATTTATAATTTCGAAAATAAAACTGTAGTTTTATTATCTGTATGTCACGTGACCTAAAACGCCAGCTGCCATATTTTTCATGTAAGTGACGTCATAAGAGCATAATCAAACCGAATAAACAACAGCGAAAGTTAAATCTAAAGTTCATGCACTACATACGCACATATGACATTTGTTTGTTTCTGTTCTTATGACGTCACGACGGTGGCTGCTATAAGGCGCAAACATTTATCGTTTAAATTTTTATCATTTTTTCTTTGCATAAAGATATATTACTTCCAGGTAAAAAAATACTAGTTGATTAATGAATCGATACGAACATTTTCAAATATGAAGACCCAATAGATTCTTCGATCGAAACATAATAGGTAATATTATGTAGCTCAAGCTAAAACTTCAACAGCAATTAGAAGATTACAATAGTTAGGGTGGAACAAACAATCACATATTAAAGTTGACACCGCTAAGCCAATAAAGCAATCCGCAAAACTCTCACGACCCATCCCCTGGATTATCCCTACAAACAAACAATTATTGCACAATCAATAGCCACTCGTGCGTGGATTATAAATCAGTGGCGATAATGGGGTAGATTGGGTGACATCGTAGTTCCAACTCGCGACAATAGATGGCGCGCATCGGGAAGCGCGTGCGCACGGCCGTTGTTGTGTCAGTCATTTCATGGGAACCCTGATTGGGACAATGAACACTTAATTGTGCGAAAGTAACACCAGTAATGATGCGCCGGTCCCCCCTTGTGCGAGATTTATGCGTTCCGCTCGACCCATAAAAGTGGCTCAGCATATTTATACAATAAATAGTCGAAAAACATATTGCGTTGAGTGATTCCGGGATGATGCACAACTTTTTCGACGTGGGAGACTCGAAAATTTGATAGTGATTAACTTTATAGTTTGATATAATAATTACAAACGAATTGGGTTAATAAATAATAAATAGACCGGCACAATATAAAATTATATATTTTATGTAAATATTAATTATGAAAATGATATTATTTTAATCAAGTTTTATCAAGTATCAAGTATTTTTGTGTCGTGTAATTTTTCAACGTTGGTCATCGATTTTTTAGGGTCAGAAAAATTATCTGGAGGGATATCTAAAGGCTACACGACACCCTCAACACTCTCAGAGTCACTTCGTGCCACAAAATGTACAGGTTAGTAAATAAACTATTTATGTAAGAAAATAACCAAACATTGCTTCATTAAAAAGTACTTTAATGTGTTCTTTCTTTCCTTAGGTACTTATGATGCAAATATATACAAAAATATATTAAGTGCACGCATCTCTATAATAATGATCTTTACTGCACAATGCATATAGGTACGTCTAGGTATCGTTTTAATTTTTAGAGTTCTGCAGTACTACAAGGAACCCATAAGTTTCGCTGTGTTCTTCCGTCTGTCCGTCTGTCTGTCTGCCACTGCTAAATTCTGTATATTTATGAATTTAAATTTATGAAATTTGGTACACTTATAGATTGCGTATATACTTTATTTTTGGCAGCATAAAATAATAAAAAATATATATTTAACGGCTGGCATGGCAAAAAAAACGTCTCTACTTCACATGTATGGGACATGTGAAGTAGAGACGTTTTTTTTTCTATTTTTACCCCATTGTGTGGGGTCTTTTTTTTCAGCCTCCAAAGTGGTTTACAAGTTGTTCCTTCCCCTGGCATTTCTAAACTTCAAAAGGCAGAATCTTGAAACTTTTTATACTGATAGATCATGCTAAATACTCTTTAAAAAAATATTTTGAACGAAATCAGAGCATAACTTTTTTCAAAAGTTAAGTTAGGTTAGTTAGTAAGTAAGGTGCGTTCTTACATGCTCTTGATTAAGTTTATCAAACATAAAATTGTTTTCCAGTGATCCTGGTTCCTGCATGACATTTACGAGTTATAAAAATTTACTACGCAAATTCTCATTTTATAACCCTAAGCTCTGAAACATTCTAGATGATCGTAACGACAATATCTTGGTAATTTATTCGAATGGGGTGGTATCTATGTAAATAGCTCCCTCCAGTTATCTGCGATGACGTCATCGCGCCAACCTGATTAATGACGTCACGCTCCACCGGCTCCCGTATCATATACCTAACTCAGGTTATACCTTCCTGGTCCGAGAGATTATTATAATATGTGGCATGAATGCTTGGCAAAAATGAACGGTAATTTTTAACTAGCCTAGGACAAAAATTACCGATTATTCTTTGTAAAAGATATGCTGTGGGTAAGTCCGTCGCTTAGCTACAAATAAAAATGTAGGTTTGATTTGAATATTTCCATTTGCAGAAAACTTAGTAGTCATTCAACTGGCTTTACCGCTGAAATTTCTTATATTTAACCTTTTTTTCTCCCCACTGTAGCGGACCATGAGATACCATCAAACAGACCATTAATCAATTTTCCACATTGCCAATCTGAATGATCAAAGAATGGCAACAAAACGTTAAATCGTTAATGATGCACAAAGACTTGGGAGACGAGTAGAGCGTAAACTCAAAGGCAGTAGGAACAATTAAAAGTTAAACGAACAAAGCCGCGGTTAGTACGCCTACTGGTGCATTTAAACGGTATATATAACTTCTTCAATATAGTCTTTGTTCTCATCGAAGAAATGAAGATACAACTTTAAAGAGTTCTGTAAAAACCAAAGCAATTATGTTTTTTTAAAGAATGTTAGTAGTTTGAATGACACCTATATGGTTACAAAAAAAATTGCTACACACGGCATGTTGAGCTAGAAAATAATTTAGTTATCAGTTAAGCCTCGTGCTATATGTGTCGGATAATGTAGTCCTAGACTAAGGACTGTAATAATCAAAGTAGAGACACGCTGTCCAGTGTATATTGTACTGTCAAACTTTTTTTGCCAATATTTTCCCGATGCACGCAAAACCTTCTCTTTTAGTTGATTACGAGAAATCAAATTTTTGCACCCGTACCATTTTGCACACTATTTGCGCTCTACATTTACAATTACTAAATCGGCATATCTCGTTACGTATCGCAAAACTTTTAATTATTAACATATCGCTATACATGGCACGGCATAACTAAATTGAGCCACGTGTCACCATGTGGCGCTGTAATTAAGCACTGCTTCCATACCCTTTCCACTGGAGAGGGTATGGAAATCGAATGTTCTAATTTAAATAAGTACTTTGCCCTACCACATCTAAACGAAGTGTATTTTAATAAACTCGTGATCGAAAAATGAATAGGCAGATTCTAAGCCTTCACATTTCTATGTATTCTAAAAATCCATAGATACTCGTATTTGTTTTCACGCACTCCCCGTTCTCTGTCTCTTTCGCTCTGCTATTTTGGGCAATTCCTATTCTCTCAAAAATTGCCAAATTTCAACTTCCTCAAAATTTATAAAAGCCATAATATTAAAAGAGTTTGTGAAAAGTGTTACGAAAAAGCGACCAATACATCAATATGAGCTTTTTCTTCTTACCTATTTGTAACGAACACCCGTAGGTAAATAACTGCTTTATGAAACATTTGATTGAGTAACAGTTGCGATTGTGACATCTATAGATGTCACAATCGCAACTCAATCACCCTCTACCGTCCGTAACGAATGCGGTCGCGTGTATCAGACCATTCACGGATTCGCAGTGACAAGCGTGTATCTTCCAAATCTTTTCTCATGAACACAAAATATCATGCCTAACTTACTCCACTAATTGCGATTTTTTTTTTCACAATTATTATGTTCATTAATTTTTGTGTTCAATTAGTTTACTTTTTAACCCCCGACCAAAAAGAGTGTGTTTTAAGTTTTACGTGTCCGAGAGTGTGTGTCTGTCCGTGGCGTCGTTGTTCCCAAATGAATGAAACGATTTTGATCTAGTTTTTTTGTTTGAAAGCTGTATATGATCTTTCAAATAACGAAGAGTCAAAATCAGCCAAGAGTTTTCTTGGCTATAATTCTTCAGGATCACCTTATTTACTGCATATCGACAGGGGTTAATTAAATTTTTTAATTTTGTTTTTTTGTTTAATTTTAATTCTAATTTCGATGCAATGCAAGGTTACATTAGTACAATATAAATTACAAATAGTACAATATAAATATGATAACATTTGGCACAAAAAAATTAGGCAGTGCAAAATTACAAGTTAACTATAAGTTACTAAATTAAGTTTTACTACATTATTAATTCCATATTCCGTATCCGTATTCCGTACCAATATCTTTCGCACATCCTCAAAATATATGTCACTAGGATTTCTGTTTAATTACAATTTTTGGAGATGGTGTTAGTTACGCCATATTTTGAATATGACTAAGAAATGAAAGAACTAAACCGTCGCAAGGCCTCATAAAGCACCACATTTCATAATAATTATTAACTTAATGAATATAATTGCTATAAACTCAATAAATAGCTAATATTCATTGTAGATAATCCCTAAGCCCATGGGAGAGCTGTCATTAGTTCCGGTACTCGGCGAAAATCGACTGGGTGGTGCCGATTCGCGACGGTAGGATTATACACGGATCTCTAAATCGTGGGAATGATAGTACCAGTGATTTGATGAACTCTATCATTATTATTATCAGCCAGTATTCGGTATATTCATAGCCATTGGGTCATTCAAAATATTTCCAAATAGAACCAGTAAAATTGTAAATAGAATATGATATAAATTAAATAGAGACTCTTCCTGCTACTTTTCAATACCTATATCAGCTAGTTAACATAGTTATCTTATAATTTAAGCGACCAATTCTTGAAAATATATATAATTAGAATCTCGGTTAAGGCTAAAAAAAATCCATGAGTATAATATTTTTGAGGGGTGAAAAATTGATCTAGCTAGGTCATATCCCAGAGAAATCGCGAATCATTGAGTTTTTTTTCTTTCGTTGTCTAATAACATATGAGTAATTTCGCTTTCTAGTTATCAAAGCACGTGGCTCATCTACGTGTAACTTACGTATTAACGTATTAGACTTTTTGCGTTATTGGCAATACTGGTGTCTCGGGCTCGAGTCCCGGTCATACTAATATTTTTGTGATACATTTCTTAATCGCTACCTGTTAATTAAAGTCTTCCAGGTACTAATAAAGTAATAAAAAATTTAATAATTATTCAATATTATCCACTTCACAAGCTCGTTTTAAAACCCATAATCATATCCTTATTAATTATATAAAAAACCCATATTGTATCACTTTTTCAGAACAAAAAAAATCTTTGAAAACAAGAAAATAATGAGCTTTTTCTATGAATATTAAAGTAATGGTTAGGCAAACTTAGCCGATCCTTTTAAATGTCCCCAAACGAAGTTTATTGCCCGGGACAGAGTTAACAAAATTAATGGCTCAAATTTCTACACCCGTAATGAATACATAGGAGGAATACTAAATAAATCATTGTTACGTTGCATTTTGGACGATGCTATTTGGTAACAGCTGTGTTACAAGTAACAAATGCTAGCGATTTCTTATGTTATGTATAATACTCATAGTAGGTATGTTACAAGAATGGCAAAATAACAAGTGTCTTTAATATAGTGTGCAATTACTCGTGTTCGTGAATATATTATATATACTGCTATCAATGCAAATATGATATTTTACATTATACTCATCTCGTTCCTACGATTATTATATTTGTAAATGAAAATAAAATATTAACCAAGCTTATATTATGATTCCTAATTATTATAATTCAGGAAATCTCATTTAATTGCAAGCATCGAAATGAAAATTAAAACACCATTCAATGTATAATTTACCTAACAATTACATATTTAACTTTTTTTTTGGTAACAAAATAAGATTAATAGTAAACGTCCGTCAACGCTAAATACTCTTAAATATATATGTGGCACGTATACAAAAATGTAATCCCTATACAATATTCAAATCGAAGTAATCGCTACCGCCTATGCCTCAGGACGTGGCTGGAAAAGCGACACGCGCTCACCGGAAACAAACGACGAACGCGTGCGCCGATTCTGTTCAATGGAACGTACGGAGGCGCACTTGAAACATTTTTATTGTGACCAGCACCAGGGGTTGCAATCCCCTGCCATAGATACACAGCATTACAAACTCAAGAACATAAAATATTTTTAAAAAAATGTTCTTTTTTTACAACTTTCGAAAGTTTTTTTGTGTTGTCTTATTCGCTTCGACATATTTATTTATGTAGGATAGTTTATTAAATTGAACTCTGAAAGAAGCGTTAAGACATACCTTATAATATTTATGTAAAGGCAGCACAATTCTATAGACAATAAATTAATTATAGTTATTCTATTTTTTATATTTATTTATAGGCTCTCCAACATAATATGATTATGTCAGCCATAATAGTTTATTTATCTGTAAATCATATAATTTTAAGGTGTATCAATGACGTTTTCCATTTGTCACAAATATGTCTTTTGCGTAACATATTTAACTTTTATATTTTGCATTTTTTTTATTTTGTTAGCATATAAGGAAGTTTTTCGTATTTAAATTATGCTATTTTGATCACCAAAATGTCGAATAAGGACTATTTTGTCCATTGGCTTAAATTGAAATATGAATTTGAGTTGTTACTACAGGAAGATGAACAAATTCAACGTCGAGCATTAGAAAAATTAGGTATTAAGCCACAGGCAACTGCCGTAGAAGCAGTATCCAGAGTCTACGCTAAATACTGTGACTTTTATAATAAATTGTGCGATTGCTATGATCAAATGACTCAAGTTCAAAGACGACCTCATATAAAGAAAATTATCGATGGTATTACATGTCGCCTAATAGAATTAAAATCAGCATTACAGGAAATCGAAGTATTTGAATACACTTATACAGATAATGCTTTACAGCAGATGCTCATAGTTCCACAAGATATACAAATCCTATGCCCGTTTCACTACCCTTTTGAAACTCGAGAACAGGAGATGCAGTTTATTGTAGACAAAGTTTTTGCTGAAATGGAAATAGAAGCTTCCAAGTCATCGTCACAAAATATCACAATTGAGCAAGAGACTACAGATAAAAGTCAGGAAAATAAAATCAATACAAACCAGGTCTTCAAACAATTAAATACAAACCAGAAAATTAGTGCAGATAAAATTAGCGATAAGGAACCAATAGACGAATATAATTTACATCTACTTAATATACAACGTATGGAGAGATCAAGATATACTACGAGGGAAAAAACGAAAAAATTCAATAAGGACAATGATTTATATTTGGAACTGGCAGGACTAAAATCTCCTCCAGCGCGAGACGAATTACGCATCAAAGCTGCAAAATATATACAAACAATTTATAGGCGATATATGGAAATCAAACGAGAACATTTAAAAGAAAAGGAATTGAAGAAGAAATTAGGCATGATAATACCGTCTTGGTCTCCCCCATCTGCAAAATTACAATTAGAAAAAGTGAAAGAAGCACGAAGAAACTTTCGGCGTAAATATCATGAGGAATGGTTGCAAAAAAGCATTGCTGAAAATGCACGTATCTTAAGGCTCAAAGAAGGTGTCATGGAAGACATTTCAAGTGAAATAAGACAATGGTTTCAAGAATGGTACGACGCTGTACGTACATTTGATGAGTTTCCATGGCCTCTCGAAGGCGGTTCTATCCTTGTAGTCAAGGGAGAAACATTTACTATCCCGGAATACATGGAATGGCGTACAAAAGAAATAAAGCGTCTCGCTGAGAATGCAGGTCAAGATAAGCGATCCCTAAAAGAAGGTAAAAAAGCGGCTGCAGCGGAAAAAACGCGACGACAATTGGAAGAAAAGCTTAAAGAAAGAAAGCTATTAATGGAATACCAAAAATCACGATTAAACCCAGAAACTGACCCAGGTGTTTTATTACCAGTTGGTAAACATGTTGAATCTCTTCAAAAAAACTGGAAAAAATACCAGAGTGAATGGAAGGAATTAGAAAATCCCTATAATAAAGAAAACGTTATGAAAGGCTACATTATGGAATTAATGACCGAAGTAGCATGTCAAGAAATGCAATATCAACTAAGACCAATAGTTGATGATATGATGAGGCTAGAATTAGCAATGTTAAAAAAATCATTAAAAATAGATTACGATCATGCAGAGGAATCATTGCCCTTAACAAAAAAGAGAAAAAAACCCAGGAAGCCCAAAAAACCTAAAAAACAAAAAGTAACACCAGAAAAAATGTTTAAAACTTTAGTGAAAGAAGGAGTCATACATAAATATCCTCACAAAACTTTAGATGACTTCTGGGGAGATAGAAATTATGCTGCAGCGGATTCAAGAGCTATTTTGTGGAAACCTACTTTCCCTCCATCTTGTTTAGGTGATGTTAAAGAACAAGTACGAGTTCGATGCCTACTTACTCAAGGCAGTGACTGTGAAGACGCTGTAAGAAACCATATGCTCGTCGGGCCTAAAAACTCTGGAAAAAAGACATTAGTATATGCCATAGCAACTGAAACTAATTCTATTCTTATAGATCTATCGCCATTTCATATCCACAACAAATTTCCAAATACCAAACAATTAAAAATAATGTTTAATTACATAAACACTGTGAGTAGACTGATGCAACCCACCGTAATCTTCGTTGAGAATGTAGATAAAATGTTTTACACAAGAGTACCTAAGCATGAGAAAATATATAACCCGACGCGTCTTCAAAAGAATTTCTTCAAAGAAATTATAAAGCCATTGCATAAAAGTACCGACAAAATTCTTGTCATCGGTACTGCGACTGAACCTTGGCTATCCAGGACTGGTCAGTTGGCTAAATGTTTCCCATCAGTTATTCTGATACCAAGATCGGATTATGGTTCAATAAGTTATACTTTGACAATAATGTTGATGAAATATCACGAAGTCGACCGTGAGTTTAATGTCCACAGCGTGGCGCAAGTATTACGTGGATACGACATTATTTCAATAAAAAAAGCCGTAGAGTATCTGCTCAGTGCTCAAAGAATAGCAGAACTGTACTACAAACCGTTAAAACCAATTGAAGTAGTAAATGCTGTATTGAATACTCCAGACGCGGTATATACCAGCGAAGAGGAAGCCGAGGTTTTTAAACAGTGGTACCTCAAGTATACACCATGGGGTAAAAAGCTTCAGGACTACAAGGAAATGTTAGAAACTCAGCTAACCAATAAAGAAAAGAACGAAGAAAGAAAAAAAAAGAAAAATACTTAATCATTGTTTCAAAATTTTTATACATACGAATGCTATATTTTCAAATTATGGAAATTTTCATAATATTTCATAACTATTGTATAAAAATAGTTTAAATGATTAATAGTGGAAAATTGCCAATTTAACAATTTTTTTTATTTCAAACAAACGTACCAAACCCACATTTTTTATTTTATATTTACACCATAATTTAATTATTAAGGAAACATTAATTTTAATTTAAATAATTGATTGAATAAATTTTGAGAAGTAAGAACCAAATCCCTTGGGTTCAAACCTTTTGTTAGTTTAAAAATTCAATTTTGTCTCCAAGCGAACATAAAGTTGTAGCAGTTCCAGAAAAGTACAATAGATGGCTCTAATCCAAACTATTCTAGTAGGTGTGAAAGTAGTTTGCGAAAGTGAATATAGATGACACTGCATTTAGAGTCACAAAATATACTGTGGGTTAAATTGATCGCCATTATATACCAACAATGAGCTCCGTGTCCTAGTGGGTAGACCGTTTGGTTCGCACTCGAGAGAGTGCAGATTCAATTCCCAGGTTGTGTGACTTTTTCAGATCTCAAGTACATTATACGGACGCTCTAACGGTGAAGGAAAACATCGTGAGGAAATCCGCACATGGTTGGCCCCAGAAGTATTGACCAGTCATTCCTCTGGCCTGGGCTGACTGTGTTGTGAAAATTCCGTATGTGCTCGTCAACCATACGACATTTAAAACCGACTGTCCCAGGCACTACAGTATTTCAAGAGTGATTACTTCGCTCAGAGAATACTGTGTAAGTCAGTGGTTCCCAGACTCTTTTGTTTCATAGACCATATTCAAAATTTTGCTGGATCCGGCGGACCCCCTGAATCTACATTGTACATTACTACCAATTTCTAAATCTCGAAAAAAAAGTGAAGATTAGATCTATCTATCTATGGAAACTTGCGTTGTGGCTGAGTTTCAACGACGAATTAACAGTTTTTGAAAAAAAAAAGGTTAGAATTGATTGCTTGATATGGTTAATTATTTGATAAAAATTTGTGAGAATTGATTGATCCCTGTGCTGAGTCACTGTAGATAACTGTCAAAAAAGTAAAGTTGGATGGAGTCACTTTTTCGATTGGCCAACTTTGCTTTTTTGACATCCACTAACAACACAATGAATTAAAATTTAATTGAAAATTTTGTTTAGTCTACCTACTGGTACCTACCTAATAAGACTGGTTGATTATACTAACGTTTTCTTTATTTTTCCCTCAAAACATGATCCTTGTAAGGAAGGTTCAGTTTCGGCTGAATCTAAGACCGTTGCCGAAATTCGGTCATAAAAACCAGTTTCGGTCGGACACTAGAACTCAATTATCATAGAAGTAAATGGGCTTATGATGACACAAAATGGAACTCTAATCAGTACAAGATAAGGTTTTATCGCGATATGATTTAATTGTAATTTTCACATCTTAAATTATGTAAAGTTATAATGTTTATAATTATTTTTTTAAGTTGGCCGAGCGAAAAAGTGACTCCATCCAACTTTACTTTTTTGAAATATGCAGTGACTCAGCACAAGGATCAATCAATTCTCACAAATTTTATTTAGAAAACGTCCCATTCACATTGGTATAAAGAAATATAGTATATTTTCCTTGTGTTGTAGGTATATATATTATATATTCAAACATATAAACTATAACACTAATAGTTATTATTGTTTTAACAGTCGTAATATAATCAAAATTAAACACTTATTTATAACGTAATGTAACTTCTACAATAGTAATTACAAAAAAAAAATGAGATTGATGTACTTGATGGATTGACAACAAATTATCAATATTTGGCTTGAGTTTTGTAAGGAATAACCGCAAATCTCCCCGTTCTGTGATATTCAATCTGTTCCTTTTTTTTTGTTAATAAGTTTGTAACTGCACTAAAACTTTTTTCGACGAGATATGACGAGGGAAACGCTATCAGAAGCTTTTGTGCGATTCCCCACAGTCCAGGATATTTTTCAGGTACTTCTGCCTGCTGCCAAAATTTTTGATACCCTCTTTTAAAGTGACTTTCAGCTCCTCATTAGTGCTAAGCTCGAGTAGCTCGTCTTGTAATATTACATTCTCCATTTCATTTTTTTTTCATCCCGTTTCATCAAATGGATTTATGGTCCATGGTGGTATTTCCATCGACAGAATGTCTTCAAATCTGATTTTAAAATCATCATGCAGGGCAATCAAATGTTGAACGTATGTCTGAATATCTTCATCAAGGCATTGTACCTGCGATAAGTTTGAAAACTGTGAAAATTCGCGCCGACCAATATTTTCCTTCATAAATTTCAATTTACCAATAAAAGCTGAAATTACACTCTTTGTTTTTGTTGAATTAAGTCTGTCCCCTTGTAATTGTAAGTTGAGGTCATTAAAATTTTTGAACAAATCTGTCAAATACGTGATGTGTGCTTTAAAATTGGTTAGGTTTTTTTTAAATCAGGATCTTTACTTTCCAGAAATTCTAAAACTGAGTCAAAAAGTGAATAAAATCTTGATAAACATGCACCTTTCGACAACCAGCGTACTTCGGTATGTAACAGCAATCGTTGGAAGTTTTCATCATTTTCATCGCACAATTGTGCAAATAAGCGCGTATTCAATGCATTGCTTCTAATTTTGTTAACTGCATTAATCACAAATTGAAGCGATTGGTGCAATCTATCACTCAAGTTTTTCGCTACTAGATGTTGTCGGCAGATAACACAGTGGATTGCAGTTACCTCTGGTATAACTCTTTTAAGATGGCCTATGAACTAAGAATATTAGTAAAAGTACGTTGATTAGTTTTGAAACAGGTTCTAAATTGATTGTAGTTTATTGTAGTAACTATAAAATATTGTTTTGTTTTATGTTCTTTTAAAGTATCGCAAAAATGCTACAACAACGAGAGTTTTAATTATAAAATAACACTTATTTTAAAACTACAAACGATGTAGTTGATTGTAGCTGAATTCAGATGTTTGTAGTTACCATTGAACACTTATCAGCGATGAATGAGACGAAATCGAGTATTCAATAAGTCAATACCTACTCTCAAAACAGTTATGAACCATAAATTCTATAGCGTTTGTAGTAGTAGCCGTAGTAGTGTGTGTGTGTGTGTCATATGATTTAGTGTACATAAAAGTTTACAGGATATATTTTGCATCAAATGTACCTAACAAAATACAGTACGAGTATGTTCAGTAGTTTAGTGTTCAATATTACAGAATGTATAAAAGTTTCAATATAAATATGATTTTGAGTATGATCGTTAATACTTTATAAAGTATTATTATTTTACAGATTTTTACAGTTGTACTTTTTGTTAATGGACAAAACGTATATGCATAATTTTTGTACTATTCGTACTACTATCATTTTTGTTCATTATCGATTCTAATCTACAGCCGTGCTATTTAATAATGAAAAATTTATTATTTGGTCATATCAAAAATTACACAAGTTAACAAATACATTTGATCTAAAATAAAAGGAAACTCAAAATAATACAACAAAACAATATAATTTAGTATACAATTTATATATTTTTAGTTTATTGTAGTATTGGTAAATTAATTTATTCTTCAAAATCACTTCGAAAATAATCAAATAAAATTTGCCAAAATGTAGTTGTCAACACCGACATAAAAATTACAAATATGCAGTTCAAGAATTGTATACTACTAACGACTGTATAACATGCCGAACCTTGCGAAGACTACAAATTGATTTATCAAATGCTCTATAGTGCGTTTGTGGTGATTCAAAAGCAAAAAATTTCTCTTTTATTCTTACTTATATCTACAAACCATGCTGATGAATGTGGTACGGATAGTTATTTTCGTATTGCTAATAGTGACACAACAAATATGAGTAGTACAATTTAGAACAATAAAAAACTCAAATACTTAATGATTTTGTCGAGTTATCAGTATGTTATCTTTTGTAGTTCATTGTAGTAACAAGAAATATTCAATTATTTATATTTATCTTAGAACAAAATTTAATCAAATAAAAAATAATCAATTTATAAAAATCCACATTTTCAAATTCGAAACTACAAACAATATTGATGTTTGTAGCCACATTTGTAAGTTCATATCATCGTTATAACTCTTATAATAACTGTAATTTCAGCTACAAACAAATACTCGTTTGCAGTTTAAGGACAAGTGTTATTTTGTCATTTAAAATCTCGTTATTGTAGCATTTTTGCGATACTTCAAAAGAATACAAAATAAAGTAATATTTTATTGTTACTACAATAAACTACAATCAATTTGGAACCTATTTCAAAACTTTTCTACGCATTATTGCTCGTATTTCTTAGTTAGTTTCTTAGTTAGTTTAAACTATTTATATCAATGGTGCTTTCTCAGTAACCTATAATACTACAAAAAAATGAACTCTATTACATTCACTAGTATCGTTTGTAGGTAAAGTAGGCTCAAAAAAGGTCGATTTTTTTCAAAGCGGGTTCCAGCGTGACGGAGCTATGCCAAGGGTGTACCCTGGATCCATAAGCACTGAACAGAACTCCTCAATCTTTAAAGATACAGGAAGGATAATAATAAAACAAATAGTATGACTAAAAGGGGACCAAAAAGATTCAATAGTATAATTTTTGCTTTGTTCGGAAATTTGGAATGCGGTGGGTTCGAATCCGGGTCAGATAAATATTTTTGTGGTTCTTTTTATTTATTTAAATTTTTCACAACTGCGAGCATAGCTCTGTTACCTAACTATCATCTTAACATGGCCTGGTAATAAATATTATTATTAAAATAATTGTTGCGCAAACAAGAAGTTACAATTTTTTTAGCTCATAATTTACAAACCCAACCCGAAAAAAGTTAGAGGAAAGATTGAAAAATCTCATATTGGTAAAAACTTTGAGGTTTCGGAATTCGTAGCGCTACGATCCACGGCTACGCAGCTACGTCGTAGCGCTACATTGATGCTACGTGAGGTGCCAGAAGGAGGCTACGCTCTGCTTACTTTAAGTAATATTTCTACTTTCTTTTTCTTATGTAAGATCAACATTATAAAGAGAAACTTTTAAAATATTCAGCTTCTTTATGTTGCATAAACAGAGTGTAACAGAATATTTGCCTTTGTATGGTCGCCGACAGATCCGGTTAAGTTCTCGGCCTTATTACTTGGAAATAAGGTTCAAAAGTGGTGCACCGTATCTGTCGGCGTCTGTTAAACTACGAGTATTACAATAAAGTTATTAAAAATGCAAGTATTTATCCCAATCATAGTTTTGCCAATGTTTATGAATTCAAAGAATAATATTATTGTGAAGTTACATTACTTCTTGAAGTACGAATAGCCTTTATTATGGTATCTTTAAAAAAAAATTTTTAATCGTTCAGAATTCTTATTAAAATCACTGATTGGTAGTTAATTGCGGTAAATGATTTTCTGTTTTGAAAAACGAATCTACGATTGGTGACGTCACAAACCCTTTCACGCCCAAAAATAACCACAAAGGCAGCTATAATCACATTATCAGTAACTAGATTAGCAGGAGGAAGATAGGGTCTATTATATGTTGCGCGGTCCCCATTCTCCCCGCCTCCCCACTTCCCCACCTCCCCGCCTCCCCGCCGGAAATGGTGGCGGGGAGCGGAGACAGCGACTTCCGGAGGTGAAGCCGACGGTAGTTTCTGCAGCGGACTATTGTTCGAGCACCAACCGACCTACTTTGCGTTGACGAATTGCAGTCATATACAGGTAGATTAAGAGGTTAAATGTACCATTTAATGAGAGTAGTTCATGTGGAGAAACACCAAAAACTATCCAAGGTCTTCATTTTTTTATACATTAATTTACACGATCTGCCTAATGGTGGGTTACAGCTATAGTAGATACCATCCTACTATTATCATAAATGTGAAGGTTTGTTAGGATGGATGGACGGATGTTTGTTACTCTTTCACACAAAAACTACTTAACAGATTTCGATGAAATTTGGTATTGTAGTAGTTTAGGATCAAATTCATTTTAAAACATAGGCTACTTTTTATCACGAAAAAGTACTGTGTTCCCGTGGGACACGGCACTTACGCAGGTGAAGCCGCGGGTAAAAGCACGTGGTCCATAAACTCGTGTAGCCAGAAATCTCAAGTGCACATAAGGAATGGGAATTTTAGTGTACAGCTTGCAACTAAACGAGTTTTTCATTCAAATAAGGTTTCAGCAAATTCACAGAACATCATTTTAATATCTACTAGCTTTTCCCGTGACTTCATGAATTAGATTTTAGACAAACTAAATAATTTATAGCCCTATCGTGATTCTGATATGGGGCGTCAGATTACAAGCATCAAGCGAGTCCCGTTCGTCGCATCGTCGTCGCAGCACGGCTATTTATTTTCTCGCGAGTACTTTTTAATTTTACGATAACTTCTAAAATATTAATTAAAAAAGTAAAAAGATAATATAATGTGGATGAAATGCTTAGTGTGAGAAAAGTGTATAATTTGATAAGGATTAATAATGAATTCCTTTAAACAGCTTCTGAAAAGTACCACATTATATGCGACTTTTCTTTTTAACATAGAATGAGTATAGTAAGCTATCCTTAAAAGATGGACATAAGCCGTCGGGATCTTTTTATAGACCTATTAAAGAGAAACGATTAAAAAAAGCTACTGAACGAATTCGTATCGTTACGTTTACGTACGTTCCAACGTATCGTTTATATACGATGTTCTATTATATCTCCAACGTATCGTTTATATACCTTGTTCTATTATATATCCAACGTATTGTTTATATACGTTGTTTTGTTATATCTCCCACGGGTTAGGCAGTGTTTTCAATGAAAGCTCCCAGACGGTCACAATCACAGCCTCTCAAACTTTTACATTTATAATTTTAGTAGTAGGAAATTTAGATTAATTTCCAACATAATAAATATCTCGGTTCCATAAAATCAATACTTATAATAACAAATAAAATTTATAATCCAGTTAAAAAACTTCATATTGACTAACTGACAAAAAATAACAAGCCTCGGCTTCTATGAGATCTCAAAGCTAAACCCAATAATAAAAGGAATTTTTACTTCGTATTTTGTATATTGATAAGTATTTTAATGAGTTTTCAACTAAGGAGAGTAGCGAAAGTAAAGAAAACTAATTAAAGTATTCACACACAAAGTTTTTCAATAAAGCAGTGTTTGTTTGTTTGACTCCGTCTACAGTTTGGTCGGTTCCACTTTGATCTGCCATTATTAATAAAAATAAACAGAAATTTACGCACTACGATGTTTTTAATTATCGGTGAATGTAAAATAGAATTTTGCTTTCCGTGATTCGGATAGCGATATACAGGTTGAATTTTTCAACTGGGCATGGTAGGCGAAGTCTGAAACTATAAGAAGAACAACCAAACCAAGAGCATGTCAGGACATGTCTTAAGAGGGTCCCTTAACTACCAACGAGCAATATGTTTTTTTCATATTACTAAAGAAGTTATTGTCCAATTCAAAATAATTTTCCTAAAGAGTATTAAGCACCTATAAATAACAAATTTCTAACGCCCTTAGGACAAAATTGCCCCACAACAAATTTCATCAAAATCCATCCAGTAGTTATTGCGTGTAACAAACATCCATACATCCAAACATAGAAGATTCCGCGTTTATAATAATATTATAAACGCGAAATTAAAATTATAAGGATAAGAATTAATAGATTTTTTACCGAATAAACTCTAAAGTCGTTTACTCAAGAATAACATACAACCAATTACTTTATTTTGAAATACGTAAACTTTTATCTTAGTTGGTAGTTAGAACAGTTAAATAAAGTCGATTCCAAGCGAAACAAACCTTTCGACTAGCGTGATATCTCCCTGAAAGTTTTCTACAATTACTTTCCTAGCAGAGCTTTAAATTAACTTCAGGCTTTATTAAATCGAATAAATCGTATAATTCTTATGTATCAATAATAAATTTATCATTATTGAAAAACTTTTTTCATCAAATTGAATAATTTTTAAGGTTTATCCTAAAAAGGGTTATAAAATACAAATAGGTAAATAACCTAACCAAGAGTATGTCAGGACGTTCTAAGGAGGGTTCCATAACTATAAACGCATAATAGGTTTTTTTCAAATTACTTAAAAATTTACTGTCCGATATCGTTCAAAAAATGAAGAAAAAAAAAATTCTAAAGAGTTTTTAGCATGATCTATTAGCATGAAAAATTGCAAGTTTCTAAGTCTCATGGTTTAGAAATGCCAGGGTTGGGGATCAACTTATAAACCACTTTGGAGGCCGATTACTCGAAAATGGTTGACTTTGTAAAAACTTCATGTATAGAATTTTGCCTTTATTTTAAAAGACCTATTCAATGATACCCCACACGATGGGGAAGAATGAAAAAATAGATTTCATCGCCACTTCACGTGTTACATACATGCCACCCCTAAAATATAAAATTATTATTATTTTATGATGCCATTATAAAAATATAAACACAGTATATAATATACCAAATGTCATCAATTTATATTTATAACTACATAAACTAGAAGAGCGGACAGAGAAACGGACGGACAGAGCGAAACTACAAGGGTTCCTTAAGTACGACGGAACCCTAAAATGGATATTACTAAGACTTCGCTGTCTGTCCATCTGTATGCCACTAGTCTGTATCTGATAAAGCGTGTTCTGAATTATGTTTGAATCTCGTAATACTTGCTTTGTCGATTTATTCCGTGTTCGACGCCTAGATTCTCTATCCTGGTCCTACGTAACGTCGTTATAAGGACGGGGGTTAATAGTCTAGGGGTCAAACACGGAATAAACAGGTTTGTCGTTATAAAGAGTTTTCACTGTACCTATTTTATCTTATAGTTTAAACGAGCATGTTGTCTGGTCTATGGTATATATATATATATATATATATATATATATATATATATATATATATATATATATATATATATATATGTGTTATCGTTCTACTAAAACTGCGAGGTACGCTCGAGTTAAGCTCGATCTCCCAGGTACTTTTACTTTAATAAAGCTACCCGAATTTTTTTAGAACGACTTTAGCAATAATGATAATATCTATGGATGCTTCCACACCACATTAATCTGATCCTGTGGTAAGTTCTCGAAGAATTTGTGTTACGGGTACCAGTTAACGGAAATATATTTAATACTTTTATACCATACACATATTTAAGATTTTTATTATATAATATTATACACATATTTAATACACATTTTTGTTCCATTGGCGGGATTCCAACTCGCGACCTTGAGCACTGACATGGTCAACCACTGAGCCACAGAGGTCGTCAAACTATACCTGTAGAATGTCACATCATTTCTCGTAACAAATGATGATGATGAGCAATTCAATTTTGCAAATGAGACATAGGTATTTAATGACTGTCACACAAATCTAGATATTCCAGTGAATGGTTTAGCGATGAGTAATTAAGCGAACGCTTATGTTATGAGTTCGGTGTCTAATCAAAGTCCTTATTCTGGTTTTTCAGTTAATTGATTTCATTTTCGTTTTCCATCATTACAGCTTACATTGTAATTACAAAAAAAATATTTTTAGCTTACTGAATTCGTTGATTGGCAACAGAGACAATTGAAGGATAAAATTCAAACTATTAGTAGTTATAGTAACTATATATGTATATATATTATATACATACAGTCAACTACAAACTACATCATATGTTATATTCTGTCTGTGTATACAAATAAATAAAGTTGAAGTGTCTGTTTGCAATTTTAAATTAATAGCTTTGCACTGAATGTATATGATGGTATATACGGTACATACACCAAAAAACCTAAAAAAAATTAATAGTTTGTCCGTCTGTTCGCATGTCTGTCAGTTTGCTCCGGCTAGTCTCTAAAACGGCTGGAGCGATTATGACAGAACTTTCACTGGCTGTTTCCGTTAAAAAAATTGGCTTCCGTTTCCATTACTCCACGCAAATGAAGTTACGAGAATCATACGGGTTTGTCCTAAAATAATTACATAACGGTACAACCATGTTCCTAATTTGTCGGCAGTCATCTTTTCTCCATGTAAATGACAGACTATGTATGAAAACGACGATTGCCGAAAGCCATCAAGATCGTGGTCGTACTGTACATGGTTGGTTCAATGCTCTGTTTACAAGGATTATAAATTAGTGCCGTCGTAATATTGTCGATAACGAAGCAATACCGTAACAGAATAATACCGTCGTCTATGGAACATCAGATTGTAACTAATTCGCAGCCTTCCCCCCCCCCCCTTCCCCGCCCTATCCCATCGCCCCTCGCTCTAAACTCATTTCCGTTGCACCGCCTGGTTGTATTAATTTTAAATTAAGTGTGGATAAAGCTGTCGAATGCTGTAAACACGGTTCAAATACTTTGGCGAATCGTGTGATTGATGAATTAACTAAACACCTCTCTTGTTGTTAGTAGCTCTTGGTTTATGGAGTCTGTTATGAAAAAGCTGTAAGAATAAAGTTGTGTTTTACTTTTACTTACCAAATGACAGACACAGAGTCCGTCATTTGGTGTTTGGGCTCGGTGTTTGAGCGCGGTGGTGCTCAAGCCGGGCGTCGCAGGCTCTAATCCCGGCAAAGGATTTTCTGTTTTCCTGGGTCATGGATGTGTACTAAATATGTATAATATAATAAAAATTTTAAATATATATATAGTATGAAAGTATTAAATATAATATTGAATATATTATATTAAATATATACTTAGCACGGGGCCGGATTGACGTGGTGTGAAGGGTCCATAGATATTACTTTTATTAACTAGATGTTACTCGCGACTTCGCGCGTGCAAAAGGCAACCCCGCGGGAATCTTACATATTGCCGACATAAAAAGTAGTATAGTCGTATGTTCTTCCCCGCGATGTACCCCATATCTGTGCCAAATTTCATTAAAATCTGCTTTGTATCTTCAGAGCCTATTCAATACAAACAATCAAAGATTTGATAGTTTGTTTGTTCTTTATAATAATACCAGATGTTGACCGTGCGCGCAACAATAAATCTCGCGGGAACCACACATCTTGCCGCGATAAGCAAACATCAAAATCGGTCCAGAAGTCTCGGAGCCTATTCGATGCAAACAAACAGTCAAATATGCAAGTAAATAAATCATCCCACTTTATAATATAAGTAGACTAGATAAGTGTAGAAAAACTTTTTTTATTTTTTTATTAGGTAGCTCCAATATTCGCACAGTCAAATATATGATTGTAAAATTTACTTTGCGGTTTAGATGATTGAATCTAGTACTTGTCTATACATAGCTATACCTAGGTATATACATTAGAATGACCCTGACATAGGCTATATAGAGAAGAAAATAGAAAAGTCGGAGGCGGTATCATAACGGCAACGTACCGGAAACGCGGAGCGGCAACGTCGCGCCGACATCGATCACGACGGCACCTATACAGCCTTCACGCCGAAATGTTCGAAGACTTTGTAAATAATAACTAGGAAAATATAGATTTTGTAAATAAAAGTATGCATGTAAGTAATATATGTGAAAATATAGTATTTTACCCGACTACGGCGAAGCCAATAGGAAGGGTAATGATTTTTAAATAAGTTGTCAATAGATTCGTAATAATATCCGAAGTCATGTTACTTCGGATATTATTAGCTTTCAAATTTACGTAGTCTGGTTATAGTTTTTTTATGAAAGAATATAGTCATTACATATCAAGAATACCTAAGCTGATTGATTTGACTCTAAAACGTCAGTCCGATTGGCGGTTTGGTTAATTTTTGCGTGGTTGGAAATTTGGAATGCAGTGGGTTCGAACCCCGGTAAAATATTTGTGTGATTCTTTTATTTTTTTTATCTACTACAGCTCCGAGCTAAGCTCGGCTACCCAGGTACTTAATGTGTAAATAAAGTAGCGAATAGTTTTGTGATAAACAGTTTACATATTAATTACGGCATATTGACTTGAAAACTTTTATAAATATTTTCAGGAAAGTAGGTTAAAAAGTATACAGCGGATTAAAGACATTCATTATCACCGAGTTTATGCTTCTTCATAAAACACAGTCTGCTAGCGCCTCGGGCATGTGTCACAATAGACTTTGTTGCTTTAAAGCATTTGAATTTTAAATTTTTTGTGACGAGATGTGCTCGGATGATGGCTCGAATGAATGATTTTATTTAAGGCATAAAACATACGGTACTGTATTATCTTGTGTAAATGTTGAGTAAGTGTCGGAATTAGGGACCTGTCCTATAGTAACGACTACCTGCGAATTCCGGATGATATCCATTGTACCGAACTATAAGTTCAGAGCACGCAAAGCCTTAACCCTTTTAGTTCGGCGATCGTTCGCAGACTCGTAGTGAGCGCGTATGTATTTACTGGAACCACTTTATGTTTTTAACAATGCTTGATGTGCTTTTTTAGCTTAATTTGTAAGCATGTAACTTTAACAAATAATACTAGATTAGAGAGTTGAATAATCAAAAGGAAAGTGAGCTATTGTAGAAATATTTAAACTAAGTTGCAATATCCAGTCATTTGTATATTTTTTATGACAACAATATAGAGCCAAAAACATATGTGTATTGTAATATGGCCAAACATCATGTATTAAATATGGACTAGTGACTTGCTAAATAAAAATAAATGAACAATAACTTTCATACTAAATAACGTTACAAACAATGAACTTGGTAGAAACCCCACTTTATCCAGTAAATGTATAAAAATAAAAATGAATTACCGAAACATTTGTACGCTCATAACTTCCAATCGACAGCACAAAATTGCATATATCTTTCTTTTATGTGTTCGTTATTATTAGGAGAAGGCTTGTATAAAAAATTATATTAAAAAAAATCGACAATAAATTTGGCGGTACGAAGTTATCCCGTTCAGCTAGTAAAAGATAAATTAGTTTCTAGAAATGTAATATTCTCCATTTCGCTTGACTTACACTACTACATCAGAGTTTTTGGCTTACCAGGTAGAAAAAATAAATAAAAACACGCTTACCAATAATAAAACAAACCCATGTTAAATACAAGCTTTTGCCCGCGACTCCACCTGGGTAAATACGGTATCCCACGGGAACACTACAGTGTATATACCGTACCGTACCGTATACTACAGTATTTCGGGATATAAGTAGCCTATGTGTTATACCGGAGCTTAAACTACCATCATACTAAATTCCATCAAAATCCTTCTAGTAGTTTTTGCGTGAAAGAGTAACAAACATCTATCCATCCACAAAGAATGTGAACTTACAAGTTTCTATCTCTTATAGTTTAGAAATTCAAGGGATAGCCAACTTTTAAACCACTTAGGAGGCCCATAACTACGAAAATGGTTGACTTTCTAAATAAATCATGCATGAAACCTCGCCTTTATTTAAAAAAACCTACTCGTTGAGACCTCATACGATAAGGTAGTAAAACAATATTCTTCATCCCCACTTCACATGTATGTAGAGCCACTCCTAAGATATGGGACTGAGATCCCAGACCCACCAGACTACCCTTGTATTCTTACTGATAGATTGTATATCATATTGTAATATTAGTGTGTACAATGAACGTATGCATTCCCGCAAGTTTGTGCCGTAGGCCAATTCTCAGGTACAGGGCGCCAAATGTACAAAAAAATTTTACTAACTTTCCTTACAGCCTTTGAAATGATTCTTATGTATCGTATAGTAGAACTAAAATCTATACACAATCTATAACTTTGCCTAATTTCATCCACTTATATTCAAAATTACAGAAGTTAGAAGAGCGGACAGACAGACAGACAGACGGACGGACAGAGCGAAAGTACAAGGGTTCCTTGTAGTGGTACGGAACCCCAAATCTGATTTGGATTTCGCGCTACAAGGCGAAATCAGAAGGAAAGTTTAGAAAAGTTCTATAGAACAAACTTAATAACTATTGAGTAAATAACGATAAAATCTTTTACCATAGACACACTAAAACGTCATCGAAAGGGGAGGCGGTGTGACGAATGGTTGTTGTAATAGCGTTTTATATTAAACACCATGCGATGTGGGGTTCGAATCCGAAACTTCCAGTCATCTTGATAAGAATATGATTTGTATTTTTAAAATCGGAGATATGACATTTTGTTAAAGTTTAAAGTAAAAAATTTCTAAAACTTATTTTGATTCCATTATTTAATACTCAATGAGATGAATATTTGCACATAAGTTAAAGATCAAAAATGCCATTAATACAAAATATCTCAAGTAAATAATAATAATTACATAAGAGTTATTAGAATATGAAAGTATTCAAACTGTAAATACATAATATATAATTATTATATTCTTTGAGATTCCATGAATTTACATAAAAATAGAAAAAATAAAAACAAAAACACAAAATGGATTCAGGTAGGTACAAAACATATTTGCTCCAACGCATATAAAATTGAACAATACGTACACCAGGCAATTACATGGACAATCAAGGGACACTGGCGCAATTTATAAAAAATAAAACAGACACAGGCATTATTGTCGAATACAAATGGGCGAAATTAAAAAGAACGAAACAATACTTTTACAACCAATTCGACCTATCTTACAGCATTTGAAACCATCGATGTCAAGTAATTTCAAGATCAAAAGCCGGCTAAGCGGGAGTCGGACTCACGCACGAAGGGTTCCGTACAAAACGTCAAAAATACACGTTTTTTTATATGTTTTATTTATTATATGTTATATTTGTATAAATATATCACGCCCCACTTAATTATTTTTTTTATTCTGTTTTTAGTATTTGTTGTTATAGCGGCAACAGAAGTACATCATCTGTGAAAATTTCAACTGTCTAGCTATCACGAGATACAGCCTGGTGACAGACAGACCAACCCCAAAAACGACAGCGAATGAAATTAAGACAAATGGCGTCTTGAAGAGACTTTTGTTTCCTAATTTGTTGATTTTAGATCTAAGAATAATTTTGAAAAAAATCATTTTCTTTGGATTCACTAATTAAGTACACGCCTTGCATTATCACAAGGTTTGTAAACTATTATCTAGCATAGCCGTAGTAAGTACTACAAAAGTACAAACGCACCTATTGGAGCTAAAAGGTTTTCTAGTAGAAGAGGCAGCTCAAAATTTAAATAGGTATCTAATATAATATAATATAATGCTAATGGTGTTGGTTGAAACTTATGGTTTTTAGTTAAATTATCTAATTGCTTTTGAACATTCCATTTTCAACACTTAAATCCTACGGATTACAGCAAGTACCACATTATATCCAGGTTTATGCTAGCCACGGTTTGAAATAAAAATAAAAAAAAAGCTTAGATAAAACGGTACAAAGTCCTAGGACTCCGTATATCCGACAGATTAAAAAAACTGAAAACAGCACAAAGCATTCAATTTTCGCCAAACCATAGTCGTATAAGCTCGCTAACAGGCTGTCGCGGGCCACAAAGCGGCTTGATCACCAGCGGTGGCGAAGCGCTTCGTCATTATCTACCCTCCCCCCTAGCTGTTTATTTTTCCCTGATAAAGATTAGCCGGAGTGTTGCGCTATTGGCGGGGCGTGCTCAGAGGGCGATGGGGGCGGACCGGGGCGGAGCCCGAGCCTCCGCCCCCGCGACAGTCGCGGGCGATCGCCGAGTGTGTTTAGTCCACAATGTGTGTCGCACGTGCCGGGAGAATGCTAACTTGAGTCCACCATGCTCGATATCAAGGGATCCGCCGACTACCTCAGTCGGTCGGGCACGTTTACCAACTTCTCGATGCTGTTTGCTGGTGAATATGTCTTTTTTTGTGATTGTGATGTGCGCCGTCGGTTCGAGCTTGCATGGCGTCGAAAGTTTGTATGGCTTACCTAGCTGGTACCTACATCTGGTATGGTGCCTTAGTGAGTACGTTCCAAAGTTTATCTAGGAGTGGAATAGGCTATTTTCAACACCAAACATGCAGTCACTCTTCAGATACTTTTTGCTGGCACGCTTAACTAAACATAAAAAAAAATCTCCTGAGAATTGTGAAATCTTGACAGCTTAAGAGACCTATCCGTGTTTTTTTCTGGATATGAATCGTGAGGCCGCTGCACGCCGCATGTACAAATATTATTGAATTTCTGTTTTATCAATGTCAACTCTCAAGTTACTGATTATCCAATTAGTAATTATTTGAATACTTCCGCATAAACAAAAACAAAGTGTTGTGAGTAGGTATGATCTGAATACAAATATTTCAAGTTATAAGTTCGTAATCTAATACTTTAAACGAGCTAATCTTGTATATATATTATCGGAATCTCAGCAACAGCTGCAAGTATTACCATGAAATTTTGTGGGGGAGAAAAAACTGCGCATTTTTAAGCTATATATGTTTTTTTTCTTTCGTCCTGCAACAACATATTATCCATAATTTCGACTCATTAAGGTCTAATTGGCAGTTTGGTATACGTATAATCAATATACAATTATATTATTAATATATATTATATAATTTTTGCGTTGTTCGGAAATTTGGAATACGGTGGGTTCGAATCCCGGTCAGATATATATTTTTGTGATTCTTTTTATTTACTAGAACTCCGAGCAGAGCTCGGTTACCCAGGTACTGACAACATAAGTGATAAATATTTAAGGAAAAAACGTACGCATTATACCTTCACATAATAACGAATATATTTGATTTCACAAACCTGTTTTTAGGGTTCCGCTTTTATAAAGTGAACCATTTTCGACCTCCAAAGCGGTTAAAAAGTTGCCCACCCCCTAGCATTTCTAAACTACAAGAGGGAGAAACTTGTAACTTTCTGTGCTGATAGATCATGATATATATACTCTTACTCTTTAGGACAATTATTTTAAACTTTGAAGTTGAACTAAATTTTGAAGTAATTTGAAAAAAAACATATAACGCATTGATAGTTACGGTACCATCCATAGACATGTCCTGACATTCTCTTGGTTAGTTTTGTATGAATAATTAGCACTATTGTTGTATCTTGTGCCTCGTCTGCGGCTCCGTGAATTATATAAAATCCGCCGTTGTTTTACTGTTGGCTATTTACCATGCACGCAAAGCGTGACGCCCGTAAAAAAGGTTTATTTCTTTCCTAAAGTGGTGCAAAATTACAATCGATTCCAGATCAATATATTGTCATATTTGATTTTGCATGCAACTTCGTGCGCACAAAAAGGATATCCCGTGGAAACCGTATTACGATAAAAAGAAGCTTATGTCCTTCCCCGTGGTCTATTCTATATATGTTACAAATTTCAAGAAAATCGGTCCAATAGTTTCGGAGCCAATTCAATGGAAACAAACAAACAAATTTTTCCTAACTAATATTATAAATCCACTTTATAATATTAGTATAGATAAACAATAGTAATTTACCAATGAGGACTTCGGTTAGAGAAGAAAAGTGTAGGACCACGTTACATGTTATTATAGAATTTTATAATGTTTGCTAGCATCTCAGAAATCAGTATTTCAACACAGTCTTCAATTAAAATATCTAAATATATAGGAATACGCTAAACAGTGGTGAATTAATTATGAGAATTAAATTAGTTTTCTTCAGTAATCGTTTAACACTTTGTCGTAATTGATAAAATTTATTCTCTACCTATGCGCGTGTCCACTCAATAAATTCAGACGTCCTAATCCTTCTCAAAATCCTCAAAAGAAAGTTAATTAGAATTTAGTCAGTCAGTAGCCACGCTTCTTCCGGTTTATGATGCTAATTGGGATTCTAACTTTCTTAATGCTATTTCACTTGGCTGAATCTAGTTACTAAATCATTTAGGACGTCTGAATTTAGAGAGATGGAATACGCGCATAGGTAGACCATAAATTATATAAATTTTAGTGGCTGTAGTTTTTATTTAAATGCAAGTGCTAGCATTAAATAGTAAAATAACCTAACCAAGAGCATATCAGGCCTAAGAAGGGTTCCGTAACTATTAACGCGCAATAGGTTTTCTTTGAATTACTTCAAAATTTACAGTCCGATTTCGTTAAAACTTTTCTAAAGAGTTTTTAGCATGATCCATTAGCATTGAAACTTACAAGTCTCTTTATCTTACCTCTTTAAAAAAATCTGGGATTTATAAAGTTATACAGATATAAATCCGCAACTTATAAAGCTGCCTGAAATTTGAAATTGAAATTATGTATGAATAATATTTTTTAAAATGAAATTGAAAATTTCTGAAATTTGAAAAATTTCCGCCCTGAAATTTCTATTTGAAGGCCGATTACTCGAAAATGGTTGACTTAGTGAAAAAGTAATTTATAAAACATTGGCTTTTTAAAAGACCTATTCAATAATACTCCACGCGATGGGGTAGAATGAAAAAATATTTTCATCCTCACTTCAGATAATGGAGGGTGTTTTTATACCCTATATCAGCATCACCATCAACCTATCAGAACAGAACAGCATCAGCATACAGCATTGGCAGCATGTATCATCTTTATCATTTAAGTGTAGCTCGATACAGAGTGCTACCACTAAAATATAAAATTATTATTATTTTATGATACCAAAACCGAGATCTATACACAATCTATATTTACACTAAATTTCACCCATTTATGTTCATAATTACAGAAGCTAGAAGGGCGGACCGACAGACAGACAGATAGACAGACAGAGTGAAACTATAAGGGTTCCATGAGTATTACGGAACCCTGAAAAAGCGTAGAACCACACTTGTTATTTACTTATAAACGATAAGTAGGTAGGTTTACATAATGCGACTCTCGGCGCGTTTGCATATTTTCAATTTATCTAATATTCTCAGTAACTTTATCCTCACAACTCCTTACTTAAACATAAAAATCCTGAAATAGTTTCGAATTTTTGCTTCACAAATCTCCCTTCAGTGACAGCAGACTAGCAATTAGCGCCTTTGGAGTGTATAATGGCGTGGCAGTGGCTTCATCCCGTAATTACTCTCTCATCAGCAGCCCTTTGAGCTCGTTAGATAGGTGTATGAACAATGTGATATGATGGAACACTTGTCACATACTCTATTTAGGAGACATTAAGCATGTATTATACAGTGAGTGCAAAGCTTTGCAGTCGGTTTTGCATCAAGCAATCTCCATTCACCGCGTATACGGTCACTTTAAGTTAGATAGGTGAACAAAGTGATATGATGGATACACATGTCTGCCACAAGACGTACAGGTAAAAAGCTAAGTAGTTCGCTTTCGATTTGTTAGCACTACTATAAGCAACGGTGTGTCCACAATTGTGGAGAAAACTTGTGGTGCCGTTGAAGGGGACGTCAAATTAACCAAATTTGGTTCCATAAAAGATGCTTCTATGTACGTGACTATATTTTCTACTCTGTGGTGTCGACTAGCAGCCGTAATGACTTTATGTCATTCATACATAGGTTTTTGTTGTCAATTTCATATCAATCTAAGGCTAAACACCTCATTAGACAATCACTTCAAATCATCAGAAATTTACCTCACATTGAGGAGATTCGAGCCCAGCAGTAGGAACGTTAGTGGTCTGTGATGGTGTTTATGAAACATTTTACACTAGCTGACCCGGCGAACTTCGTACCGCCATATTTTTAGACGTCTCACAGTCTTCTGCCTCATTCACACACTCACTTTTCGGAGATTATAAATATTTTTATCTTTATTTTTTTATTATCATTCTTTTTATTTATTTTTTCATGCAAACCTTCTGTGACAATAACGAACACATAAAAGAAAGATTTATTCAAATTGGTGCAGTCGTTTGGAAGTTATGCGCGTTCAAACATTTCGTTAATTCATTTTTATAGGAGATTTAAATAATGCAATATGTTATTTATTAGTGGTGTAGTTAATAATGTTTTTTATTAGTGGTGTTGTTTAGTAATCTCTAAGCAATCGCCTAAGAAGGTCGATAAGGGCATATTAATGTACATTGGCATGTTAAACAATTTCATAGTTGAATGCCTTATGGCCTAGTCTTATAATTTTTATGGGGAAATACCGTCGACATTTGTGTTGCAGATGTGAGCTATACGTTAGATTTACAAGATGTCCTCTTTTGAATCTATGAGAGGAAAGCTTAAAGAAATAGGAATATTGACCGTCGACTATCAACGACTCGTCGACTTTAAACGAGACAATCATGTATATATGTAATCGTAATCTCGGCAACGGCTGCAAGTATTTACATTAAATTTAGTATGCAGGGAGTTTTGGGGGAGGAAATCCGTCTAGCTAGCTTTTATCTCTGGGAAACTGCGCATTTTTAAGTTATATATGTTTTTTCTTTCGTCGTGCTGCAATATATCAATAATTTCGACTCTTTAATGTCAGTCCGATTGGCAGTTTGGTTAATTTTTGCGCTATTCGGAAATTGTGGTAATTTGTAATAATATAATAAAAAATAAATAATAGTGGTTCGGAAAAACGAATGTGGTAAGTTCGAACCCAGCCCTGGTGAAATATTTTTGTGATTTTTTTATCTACTAGAGCTCCGATCAAACCTCGGTTTACCCAGGTACTAATTTTAAAACGAAAAGCGATAATCACTTTAGGAAGATTGGGCTTAGAAAAGTAAGCAAATGTTTTAAAGGTCAATGTATACGCTTATTACAATTAAATCCTCGAAAATGAAATCTTTCCATTAAGAAATTTAAATCATTAGTTATAGAACGCTTATGTGTTTAAGCTTGTTATTGGATATAATGATTTTGTTAATGATTGCACAGGCTGCTTCTATGTACTGACGTACTCTTATGATTTGGAATTTATGTTACGTTATAACTTTGTAACTTTTTTGTTCAAAAGAACAATTTACGCCGGTTCTTCTCACCGGGTTAGTTCCCGAACCGGTGGCGAGGTGGTAGGTCATCATGTAGGATAATTCTTTAAGAGTTAGTTTCTAACCTATCTATATAAATAAAAATTATTTACCAAAATGTTTGTACGCGCATAACTTTGCTGCCCCAGCAAACAACGTTTTCCGGGTCAGCTAGTTTAGAAATAAAAAAAATTTCATGTTCCATCTTTTTATACCTACTATAATATGGATTAGACCCTCTGTTGGCGTTGCGAGACGCTGATATAGCATCACCACGTTTGCACAATATCAACAGCGGATTTGTACAATATAATTAAGATTTTACACATCTGACTGACACCTGATTACTCGACTGGTCCCCAGACCCGTATAACCCGTTATTGATTTAGAATTTTTTATCTATTTGTGCTTTTGCTATCCTAGAAAAGATTTATTGTTTTCGTATAATATTTGCTTAGCACATGGTCCGACTACAGACGGTATTATCGTTCATTCACCGAAATTGTTATTTTTTATTACTTCAAAAGTTACTGTCGATCGATCGACCGATTTGATTCGCAATTTCATCTAATTATATTCATAATCACAGAAGTTAGACGGACGGACAGACAGACAGAGAGAAACTATAAGGTTTCCTTGTAGTTACTACTTTTTTTATTTTTTTTATTTGGGACAACAAACAATTGCGTACATGCTTAATACTAACACATAAGTAAACAATGAAATTAAGGTAATTACGCAACCAACACCATTATCCACAATATAACTTATTTTATGAACAATATAACAATAACTATTACAAGCAAATTGGCACACCGGTAACGTCTACATCATACGTCGACAGTTTGATTAAATAATGAAACATAATATGAATTTTGTGGTATCAACAATCTTTGATTAAACTCAATGAATGTTTTTAACAGCTGTTCTTTGAACTGAAACAAAGACAATACAAATATATCGATGTTCGTGAAATTATCGTTGTAGCTTTTCATAATTCGCTTTAATGGTGCCCTATCACCAGCATTCGTCCTGCTCGGTGTAGGAGCAAACAGCTTATGAGTGTAGTTGTCACGGATTCGTTGTGAGCGACTAGGTATGCGAAGATAAATTTTGTTTATCAAATCATTACAGTCAGATTGTGACAAATCTTATAGAGAAACATTTGATCAAAGTATATTCGTCTTTGTGTAAGAGTTTGAAGAGAAAATGTTTCCAGAAGTGTGTTGTATGGTAATCGTTTTCGTTCAACTTTATGAATTAAATATTTTAGATATTTACGTTGCACTGATTCGATTTGATCATTATATTTATCATATAAAGGACTCCAAATGCTTGTGGCGTACTCCAGTTGCGATCGGATGAGCGTCTTGTATAACGTTAACATAGTTGCAGGTTTTTTGAACAAAGTACATGTGCGTCTCACGAAACCAGAGAGTTTGAAGGCCTTGGCAGTGATATGGGCTACATGAGCATCAAAGTGTAGTTTAGAGTCAAAATGAATACCAAGATCTCTAATCAACGAGACTTTTTCTAATGCAGTACCACAAAGAGAGTATGAAAAATTTATGACATTGATTTTTTTGTAAATGTGATTGATTTACACTTAGTCAGACTTAAATATAGCTTATGAGCAGCACAATAATCGGATAGTCTATCCAGATCCTCTTAAAATTTTACACTATCTTCAAGCGATCTTATTATTCTAAATATTTTTAAGTCGTCAGCATACAGGAGGAAATAAATGTTTAGAAAACATTTGCTAATGTCGTTAATGAAGAGAACGAAAAGCAGAGGCCCCAAAATAGAGCCCTGAGGCACGCCGGATGTGCCAGTGATCCAGTGGAAACCCCTGAATCACTACTTTTTGGGTCCTATTTGTAACATAGGATGCAAACCAGCGAAGTAAATTACCACGTATACCGTTATATTCTATCTTTTTCAAAAGCATCTTATGATTAACCTTGTCAAAGGCCTTGCAGAAGTCGGTATAGATTGAGTCAACCTGTATTTTATTGTCCATACATTCAAACAAAAAATTTGAGTACAAGACTAGATTACTTACTGTTGACCGATTTAGAACAAAACCATGTTGCTCAGGAATCAGTATACTATGTAATGAAGGATAAATCGCATCATGTACCAACCTCTCCAAGACCTTAGACAAGGCTGTCAGTAATGAAATTGGCCGATAATTACTAATTTGATTTTTATTGCCAGCTTTAAATACAGGAGTGACATTAGCAGTCTTCCATACCCGAGGCACAATACCTTCTTTGAGGCTGCGGTTAAATAGCACTGATAATGGAATACTCAATGAATCGGCGGTATGTTTAAGAAAAAGAGGAGAAATCCCGTCCGGACCACATCCCTTAGTTATATCCAGGCTTTTTAGCGTTGAAGCCACTTTATCGCCAGAGAATGTTCTATCATTCAATAATAAGTGACTATTAATTATTGGTGTATCGATGTGTACGTCGGTATTATTGTCATTTGGTTCATAAACTGAGCTGAAAAATTTGGAGAACAGCCTACATATGTTTACTGGGCCACTACACTCCTCTTCATTGTAATGCATAGTATTAGGTATACCGGGAGTAGCAGAACGGCTTTTTATGAATGACCAGAAATATTTAACATCATTTTTTAGACTGTTTTCGATTGATTGTATATATTTGTTGAAACATTCTGCAGACATTGACTTAAATCTTTTTCGATATAAGGAAAATTGTTCATAATCAGAACAATTTTTATATTTTTGCCACTTAAGCCATGCCTTTTCTTTATTTTTAAAGATGTGTATCAGTGGGCGAGAAAACCAGATAGGATATTCGTTACACTTAACAGGTCTAATTGGAACATGAGTTTTAATTATATTATAGAGAGTTTCATAGAAATAATCCACTGCAGAATCGAGTGCGCTAAAACTCTGAAGCACAGACCAATCAATCTTACCAATGTCCCTATTGAGAGCAGAATAGTCAGCTTCTATAAAACGATATTTTGGTACCGGCAACGTGCATGCAGCCATGGGCAGATAAGATAATTCGAAGGAGTTAATAATTACAAAGGGAGGATGTAATATGTCAATCGATATTAAAGGCAGTGGCGCAGGCAGACATTCACATAATTTATTTGAAAACAATAATAGATTTCCTCCTACATTCTTTTGATTAATTTCATTGCGAGATCAAACTTCCAAGACTGCTATTCTCAAAATAATTATTAAATTACATCATCATGTCATCATCATGTGACATCTCTGAGATCATATTTTTTTCTGAGATTGATAATCAACGGTTTTGTTGGTGATTATCACAGGAGTTACAGTATTGAATCCGGAAATGCTATGAGGAAATGCTAAGATTTGTTCTGTCAAATGTATGTCACATTTGACAGAACAAATCTTCATACAAGAAAAATTTACGCCACCTTGGTTTTCACCATACTTCAAAATATGTCAGCCATCTTGATTTCACCATAGCTCAAATTTTAAAATTGCCCCAAAATCTCCAAAGGGCCATTTAAGTGGGGACAGTTTTCACCTCAACATGTCTCGTCTATTACATACGTCTATGGTTGTGAGCCAGTGCCCGTTTAGGAAATAGCCATCCCCCATTAGGTAAAGTGTGCCTTAGTTACGTAAATATAAATTTTTACTCTGTGCCTTAGTGCCAACTACTATGGTCAATAATCCCTTTTCCGTGTTAATATTTCTCGCTGTTTCCATTGCGATACAGTGAAAACGAAATTACATACAGTAAAAACCGGTTATAACAAAATTAACGGTTCAAGAGATTAATTATGGTCGTTATAGCAGATACTAAAATGTTAATATTGTGACATGACGGCCCTCAATAATACGTAATAATACCTACTTCAACGTTATATGATGTAGTTATGAAAGGTTTTCACTATAATATGAAGTAACTTTAACTAAACTCTTCTACATTTTCCAGATGCATCATACAAAAGCACATGGTCCACACATGCAACGTCACAGGGTTCACAAGGTAAGATTTTAGTTATTACAAAGTAGAGTTGCTACGCATACATTGACTTTATGCTTGTAGTAGTGAAATCAAATCAAAATCTTACTATGTGGCTGTTTATCTGTTCGTTCTCTTTAATATATGGTTGTAGCGTGTTGTGGCCTATAGTAAAACGCAAATATAGCAAGCGGTGGCGACGGATTGTAGTCGTCAGTTGCACCGAGCTTTATTATCACATTAATACCATTGAGTTTGACGTTCTCATAATCTTATACTTTATACGAGAAAATCTTATATATATAATCGTAATCTCGGCAACGGCTGCAAGTATTTACTTGAAATTTAGTATGCATGGAGTTTTGGGGGAGAAAAATCGGTCTAGCTATGTTTATCCCTAGAAACTACGCATTTTTAAGTTATACATATTTTTTCTTTCGTCGTGCCACAATATACTCGTATCAATAATTTCGACTTTATTATGTAAGTCCGATTGGCAGTTTGGTTAATTTTTGCGTTTTTCGGAAATTCGAAGTATGATGGGTTCGAACCCCGGTAAAATATTATTGTGATAATAATTTTTTTAATCTACTAGAGCTCCGAACAAAGCTCGGTTACCCAGGTACTGTTTCCTATGAAGGTCTTATGAGCTGCCCGTAAAAAACTAATTCCTAGCAATAGTAAAGTAGTCGTAGTATGTTTATATCATACTAGCTAACTAACGCAACGGAACTATTAATGAAAACGGAACCCAAGTTTTATAAACAGAACCATTCGGACAGTCCCTCTGTCATATTACTCTTTTCCCAGAAACCACTTGCTTGTCCAAGCTCCAGAATTTTTTTAGTGTCGTTACCACTAATCTTGCCACACTTTTTACGGCTAAACACGTTAAGTATGATACATAAAAGGCATGGAATCTACATTATTGACTTTGACATCTACTTCACTAACAACTTTATCAGATTTATTGAAAAAATATAACATAATAGTATGTCACCCAGTATTTCTTCCAAGTATTCGCGTATTTTCCTTAGGGCCTGTATCACAAACGCCTAGTATATGTCGGATAGCTTATCCGGAACTTTCGTCGCTGCTTACTTTATACTGAGTGACAGACTCAAAATTTGCCAATAAGCTGTCACTTACTATTATCTTGTGAAACAAGCTCTTATACTTTAGAAAGTTAACATATACCAAAAATCTCGACACCTTTTACGAAATACGAAAACAATGGACCCTTAAATAGCACGCGATCGACGTCGGCGCGCCACGCGTCGGCCTCACACACAATGCGCGCCTAATACCTTGATTGACACTTACAATATTTCGCTAAGTGACGCAATATTGTGATGATTATCATTATACGGAGGGAGAATTATCACTGACACGCTTGGATGACTCGCTACCCTTGACTTCATCTGAATTTGAAATTCGCAAAATAATATATACTAGATGTTCCTCGCGATTTCGTAAGCGCAAAAGGAAATCAAGCGGGAACCGTACATAAAAGTAGCCTTATGTCCTTCCTCGTGGCCTATTCTATATCTGTGCCAAATTTCATCGGTTCAGTAGTTTTGGAGCAAATTTAAATGCAAACAAACAAACATATATTTCAACAATCCTCTTACTAATAATATTAGTATATATTAAATCCAAGACTCGCATGACTGTTTCCATACTATATTGTTATCAATTCACTTTATTTACTTTTTAGTCCCTAAAAAAACCAAGAGACCAAAACACTGGTGAAAAGTTATTTTATAGCGGATTTCATAAAATATTGCTAACGGTCGCGACAGTCAATCTGATATTTTCAAACCAAACGAGTAATCGTCTTTGAGAGAGAACTTTGAGAGCATTATAATATATTTAATGATTACGAAGATTACGCTTACTACTTACAAGAAAACACTAAAAATATCTTAACTCCTAATACAGATTAAGATAGGTGGTAAAATATCCATATTAGCGAACAATTCAGGGTATGCAATATTAAATAATAATGTAAATATAACTTATTTATCATAATTATATATTAATAACTGAAACAAAAACTTTCAGTACTGCTTTACGAGAATTGTGAGTAAGGAGGAGCACATTTGGCACAGTTAAAGTTTATGTTGTTGTTTGTTCAGAAAGCTAATATTTTCAAAATAACGCTTAGAAATACAGTAATGTTACACGTTTGTAAATCTGTCACAACCTTTTATCTAAGAGGTTAAAGAACTCTTATAAAGTTCAAAATCATATGAATTATAATGGGGGTATTTCTACCACAGGGCGACCTCCAGCAACTATTATTAGTTGATGATTAAGGTAAGTGATGACAGATCATATAAACACCGACATAGGTCCCAAGAGACCGGCGGGGTTATTATGTAACATGACAAACTATCTATTAACGAAATGCTGGCATACTAACATTTGATGGGGGACGAATAAACGATACAATTTTTTTTTGTCACTCCCGAATCCTCAAATAGTGAACGAGCTGATGGTGATGAATTATGGCTAAGAACACTCTCGATCATGTCAGATAACAAACAAAAAAAACTAGATCAAAATCGGTTCATGTATTTGGAAGCTACGATGCAACAGAAATACACACACATAGACTGATACGTTAAACTTATAACACCCCTATATTTTCGTTCGAGTTTAAAAATCTTGGTTCCCAAAGTAACGAGGTTAAAAATAAAATTAACATTTCCTCTGGTGTTTCGAGTATCCAAAGGCTGAAGTTAATAAACTCATTAATCATCAGCAATTCGCTCCACCAGAACTCAGTTATCATATAACGCATTTTCGTAGTTAAATTGACTGATTGATAAGCAGGATTTAATTAACACTACATTGTCTTCTTACTAGATTTTCGCGATAGATACCGATCGCTATACCGAATAGTCCCTTGCGTCGCCGCAGTGTCGCGTCAGCCCGTGACGACTTGGTGCCCCCGGACAATACTTACACACGATTTAGCCGCACCCCAGGGGCCTATTATGTTCCGCCATTATAAAACTATTCGATATTCCGTGCTTAATATTAGTCATTTGTGAGTCGAGATTTAAAAATTTTAGCTAGTGCATTTCAAGTGCTTATTATTTTTAAAACTTAAAAGCGAAAAACTAATGCTCCAGGCAATTTGTGCATTCATTTCTATATTTCGATTCAAGTACAGGTACATCATAATTTGTGGAGAATATCTCATTTTGTATGCAATACGAAAATGACTGTCGTATTTAATTCCTATTATATAGAAAGCCATGTAAGCGTACAACATCATAACATAAGCGAGATACAAAACGACTTCATTAAATCGGAGTGTCAAAAAATATCACCCTAGTCTATAATCCCCTATGAATTAAAAATATGTTACCCGTTACTTAATTTTAATCCTACTTTATTTATTGCTAAATAATAATAATATAATGGCCCGACGAGCTGGAAACATACAAGCCAGGCTGACCAACCCTGGTGGTGCACGAATGAAAGGAGTGGAAGATCTTAGGGGATTGGTATCCCCTGTGGACAGTGGTCTGTCCAGCAGCGGGACAGCATATGCTATTAAAAATATTTTTTAATAATAAAAAAATTAAATAATTAAACGTAAACGTTGAATTACAAATAGATTAAGTAGTAATTATAGATGTTAACATTTTGAGTAGTTACATCGAAAACATTGGGCATTTGTATACATCGATAAAATGAATCATTAACATTAAAAATCACCTTTTTCTTATAATATTTCCCATCCGAAATAAAGAATTTTATTATACACATTATTTTAAAACTTATTATAATCGTCCCCTTTCATTGAACCCGAAGATCCAATAAAGAGGAGATTAATAAAACCTACTTTAGAACGGCGGAATTTTCCAAAAATAAACTTTTTTAAAGCGGGTGTGTTAAAAGGAGACGAAGCTAGCGGCGGCTATGAAAATTAACTGAAAGTGGCTTTTGCCCGCCGTTTGCTACCCCTCTCGCACGCTAGTAATTTGCGATAAGTGTAACAGAGACGAGCTATATAGGGAAAATCGCTTTGGGCGCTGGGGGAACATTGCGCCCCATTGTTTTGCGTGCCGTGAAGCGAAAACGAGTGGTATACATACCCTTAGTGTATATTAGACGTTAAATTGTGATTTGAAATGAAAATCTTAAGGCTTAAAAAGAACTAAAGTACAATACTTTTAAAAATATAAATGTTAGCGGATGTGATACTATATTATCCAAGAACTAAATAACACACATTCATAGTATTAAGCACAGATTACCTAACTCGGTAGAAGCTTAGGAAAATATTTCTTCTATATATCCTAAAATTAATTTTCTTGCTAACTTTTTTTTCATTTATGTTTTAACATAGAATAGCTTTTAGTTTTAAATCTCTATATACTTTTTACTTACGTATGTATGTAAGTAAAAAGTATATAGTGGTTTAAAAATAAAAGCTATATGGTGCTACGAAGCTACGAAATCTAGTGAAGAATAAGTATTCTTCACTAGATTTCGTAGCTTCGTAGCACCTGCTGCTTCCTTGGTTGCTTAAATTGCATTCTACTTGTCCTAAAATAAGCATCTTGCCTAAACCTCCAGATATTCTATAGTAGACATCGTTCACAGACTGGTTTAGTTTGTGATAAATATCGTAAGAATGTAACGCTGTAGTTCAAACTGATTCCACATTATAATATGTATTATTGATCTATAGTATTATTATTACTAGCTTTTGCACGAAACTTCGTCCACATAGATCGTACCCCCGCGGGGGATGAATTTCAAAAAATCCTTTCTTAGTAGATGTCTACCTCAAAATAACTATAATTTCAATGGAATTCGGTAATAATTGTTAGTTCTTGTGAGAAATAAATGTCTTAAAACATTTTCAATTTTCACCGTACAAACTATCAACCCTTATTTTACACCTTCTGTGGGTAAATTCTAATAGACTCTAAAATAAAATTTTGGGGGGGTCGGGCTAAATTTGAGAATATTTATAAAAAAAACGATTATTTTAAAACAGTTATAAAATAAGTTATTTAATAATGTAAAAAATATGACCATTATGTGTGTAAGGCCATAAATAAAAATATTTATTTAGGTTTATTCAAAAATACCAAAAGTTCAAGATATATTCAATTGCTTGTAGCTAGGAGGGGACTATTTTCCGATAAAATTAATCCTATTATTAACTGTTAAAATCTCCTAACCTCCAGACTACACACAGTCACATACTGCATATAGATTAGGTTTGAATCCATTTCACTCCACTGATTTAATTTATTCTTGTTTTGTTTGACGGGAGCAAGACAATTTGTAATAGAACTGCGCATAAAGCGCCTGCAGCTGAGTGCTTTGACCATAGCTTGGCTTTGACAAACAGTTTTCTGAGCCTTTGACATGGACTAATGAAGTTGTAAGGTCCACTTCAAGTTTGCACTACTGGCTATAGGAAGCCTTTTGAGGTTGTACTCTCGTAGCAAGACCTTTATCATGTTCAACGTGCGCTAACAAAGTAGCACCTAAAGATATATTTGGCTGTCAGGTGAGCCAATATTTTGTTTTCTGAATCATGTGCACACTTCTTAATCTAGTTGGTAACTTTATTTTTTAAATAATCTCTTGGTTACCCGGTTATTCTCTAATTTACAAAAAATAACGACACAAAAGAAAATACTTTTATTGAGTTGTTCTCGGCATATTTTATAAGTTTTTCTGATTTTGGTTTCAGCAACCATGATCATGGCAGGATTGAAAAACAGCTTTAAGCGCTTTGCCGAATAATATTTGCACTAAATACAAAAACGGGCCAAGTGTGAAATACATACACAAGTGCGAAAATGCGGGCCAATATTTTTTATTTGCCTATAATTTTTAATCGCGTCAACCTAGAAGATACAAGGGCTGCACTAAAAGTATCGGGAATGGAATATTTCCACTGTTCCTGTCATATTAAAATCTTTTTAATTTAAAACTCCTTTGTTTTAAAAATCGAATATCGTTTATTTATTCAAAAAAAGATTCTCGGTCTTGTCACAAGGTCTTGTCAAACTTGTTTAGTTGTTGAGAAAATGGAATTGACTCGAGAAATTTCTAGAGCGATGATTTATTATGACTTTCGAAGTGGTTTAACACAAAAACAGTGTGTTGACCGGATGATTTCTGCATTTGGTAATGAAGCCCCATCCAAAACCACAATTTATCGCTGGTTTGCTGAATTTCAACGTGGACGTGTCAAGCTCAGTGATGATCCCCGTCAAGGTCGTCCAAAAACTGCAGTCACCCAAGAAAACGTTGATGCTGTGCGAAAGCTGATTGAGGAAGATCGACATGTGACATACCGCGAAATTCAGGCAACTTTAGACATTGGCATGAGTCAAATACAAATAATCTTGCATGAACAATTAGGTGTAAAAAAGTTGTTTTGCCGATGGATACCGCATTTGCTCTGTGAAGAGCAAAAAGCGGCTCGCGTTACTTGGTGCGTCAGAACTCTCGAAAGATTCCACGCAGGATCCTCAAATGCTGTATACAACATCGTATCAGGTGACGAATCCTGGATATACGCGTACGAACCCGAAACAAAAAACCATTCACGAGTTTGGGTGTTCGAAAATGAGTTAAAGCCAACAAAAATTGTTCGTTCACGGAGTGTTGCAAAAAAAATGGTGGCCACGTTTGTCTCCAAAACCGGCCATGTTGCGACTATTCCTCTTGAGGGCAAAGAACGGTTAATGCAGAATGGTATGCTAACATTTGTTTGCCACAGGTCGTTTCTGAACTCCGTAAAGAGAACTGCAACCGCCGCATCATCCTCCATCACGACAATGCGAATTCTCACACCGCGCACAGAACAAAATAGTTTTTAGAGCAAGAAATCATAGAATTATTAGACCATCCGCCGTACAGCCCCGACCTAAGCCCTAATGATTTCTATACTTTCCCTAAAATAAAGAATAAATTGCGTGGTCAGAGATTTTCATCACCTGAAGAAGCTGTGGATGCCAACAAAACGGCCATTTTGGAGACCCCAACTTCCGAATGGAATGGTTGCTTCAATGATTGGTTCCATCGTATGCAAAAATGTGTCAAATTTCGCGGAGAATACTTCGAAAAGCAATAAATACATTTTTAAATAGTAATGTTGTGTCACTTCCTTGATTCCCGAAATTTTCAGTGCCGCCCTCGTACCTATTTCTTTTAGATTTATGTATCTTTAATCAACAATTATAAAATTTAATTTATAAAAATGTGATATTCCACGCTAGGCAACATCCCTATTAGATTTTGATTTTCAGCTCTTTTGTATTAGCACAGAGCTATTTACGGTGCCTTCTTATTTTTGTACAGTGTTCCAACTCTCAAAAAAATTTCTCGCCAAACTTCAATAACCTGATAAATAAATAATAAAAAATAATGTTCTGTAACAGTATAATCTGTCCTTTAACATTAATATATACTTCCAAAAGTAATCAAAAAATTTCTACAAGTTGACTATTTAATTCGCTTGTTGACATAACAGTTCAATAGCTTAATATAATTAAAAACAAGAAAATACAAATCTCTTAAAATAACACTAAAACTCCTCTCTCTCGAGGATTTTTTTCCCAAATTTTAGGGAGAAACTTAGGTTGGCAATCAAACCCGTGGTCTGCTCCGGACCAAATCTGTACGTGTGTTAAAGCTTCATGTTGCATTCTATCGCCTTAAAATAATGCTCGCAAGTAAGTTTTAACTTGGCTATATTGCTGTTTATCATTCGGTGTTCTATTTATTAATTTGAAATTTAGGATTCCGTACCCAAAGGTTAAAACCGGTACCCTGTTATTAAGACTCCGCTGTCTGTCCGTCTGTCGCTCACCAAGTCTCATGGACCGTCATAGCTTATACCGTGAAAATTTCAACTGTCTAAGTTGAAATTTTCACAAAAATTATGTTGCCGCTTTAACAACAAATACTAAAAAAATAAAAAACCTGACGGCCAAAAAAGACAGATATCTAAGCAACTCACGAAAAATACTGAAACAATATTGAGAAATCAGAGTACACTATGAGCTGAAAGCCTAAGTGAAATATTTATTTTCGTACGATTTATAATTTGCACTTGGATCCCGCTTGCTACCTAAAATAATTTCACTTAGGCTTTCAGCTCAAATTTGTTTCGGTCTTTTTAGTGCGTTGCTTAGGTATGTTTTTTTAAGTAGGTCTTTTTTAAATTATTTATTATATTTAATATTTTTTAGTTTTTTTAACACACACTTGGTTGATTAAAAGCAAAAATACGACTATTTGAATGCATTGATTATAAATTTAATTATAAAATGGTTGTAATTATTCCTGATTGAATTTGAATACATGACATACCTTTATGTATTTTTTTAAATCTGCTTTTAATTTTCTTCATTTTGATACCCTACTCGATAGGCTTGGTTAAAAAAAATCTACTTGGAATTTTGCGCCAAAATCAGCCATTTTATATTTTTTCTTTGAACCTATAGCTAAAATATAAAGAAAAAATATAAATTGGATACTTGGATACTTGGGTTTTGGAGTCAAATCTAACGATACCTTAACTGTCGAAATCCATCCAGCTGTTTGGAAGATACGTGGGAATAAAGGAATTTATGTTTGTAAATTAGATATAGATACGCGGGCCGTCATCATCTCTTTCATCATCTCACGTCACGTCATCTCTTTCTCGCAAAACGATTTATTACATCACAAGTTGCTACCGCTAAACATTTTGTAATGACAAATGTATGGCGGGTGCAACTCGTGACGTCACATGCCGATATACTGCTCTTTTCTTTATCTCTCTTTCATATTATAAATTTTAATTGTTTGTATCTTCGTTATTTTTAAAAAAATACGAAAGTGGGTTTTAGATAGTTTATTTACGTGTTGTCTAACATCGAATAGATGAAATAAAATTTTAGGCAACATGCCTATGGTCTGCTCCAGTCCAATCCGGACGGTGTAATCATTCTTAATATTTATACGAAAAAGACGTATGTCATAGTATAGTGTACAAACTGAATAACGGCCAATATCATGTTACATGATTGATGCCGGCGGGGATGATAGCCATCTGACTTGCGAACAAACAGAGGGATAGTAGTTTTATATATAGAAAATATGAGAGTATATTTGATAGTTCTTATTGCGCTCGGTTTACTAAATACTTTAATTCTACAGGTTAATAACTATTTTAATATATTCGCACAACTTTAACACGTCATGTGGAGAAAGTTTAGCTTTGAATCAAGTTTCACACAATGACTATAGTTTTTTATAAAAACTATAACCCGACTTCATAAATAATGTTATAGCTTGTTAGCCGGGCTATCATTACGAATCTATTGACACCTCATTTATTATAATCGGACTAGTATTTTAGGCGCTACGGTGGAACAAACATACATACATACATAGACCGCCAAAATGATTACTCTCCCTTTTGGTATCGCCGTAGTCGGATAAAAATACAGTATAATGCATGAATTTTGAAAGATAGCAAAGAGTATCAACCATTGTTTAAGGGATACTTCTGTGGACCTAACGTTACGTTTACGCCGCTTTCAAATGTTCCTGCTAGGCCCCCTGATAGTTCTCAAATAGTGTTAGTGTAAATTTTAACACCCCAGCTGCAGTTAGTTTGGACACGTTTTACAATAACGTCACTATCAGCACCCCCGAGCTCAAAGAGCCGTGGAACATGGAATAAAAAACACACCCGAAATCAAAAGGAGTTTCCACAATGTTGCTCCAACACTAACAACGCGTGAAATCCTATTGAGATCTTCAAAGAGGCTATAATCCTTGATCTTTTGACGCCCAATCGAATATGTTCTGTGTGTCATAAAAATAGGGTGTCTATTTGTATAAAACGTGTTCCCTAATCGCTTAAGGCATTGTCATCCCCCGTGGAACAAACGGGCAATATCTGCACAGATTTCGTCGCCCGAGGCGCACTGATGAGGTGGCTGTGTTAATTATTAAACAATTTTCTCCACAATCGTGCGATGATGAAAATAAAAGTTCGTCGACATGTACGATATGACGAAATTACTGACCCCCAATCATCTTTGATGTTACAAATAAAATTTTAGGATGTATCTGTGATATATGATGAATAAAACAGCTGCATATAACAGTGTGCTGAGAGCGAGTTTTTGTCACTACTCGACTAGATGAAATTAAGTACAATTTGTATGGCATCGAATAAGTTACCATTGTTTGCCACTAGGGGCGTTTTTTCGATGCCAAATAAATTGTAGTTAACGTCTTCTTCACGGCGAGAAGTGACAAAAACTCGCTCTCCGCAAACAGGTGTCAGTAGTCTAACAGTGAAAAGCTATGTTTGTGCCTGAAAAACTCTTACATGACTTAAAAATCATTTTTAACTTCTATGCTCTATTTTTGTTTTGACACCTAAAAAGATTACAATTATAGATATGTATTTGTTTTATTATATGCTGAATTAGAACTTATATAATTCAAAAAACCATTGAAGTCACCAACAATCCAAACAAGAGTGACTAGCATTGTTGTCCATCTTAATTAATATCGTACAAAATCAATCTTCAATATTTACAAGAATAGATAGTACTACACCACAAAACAAATAAACGGATATTGGCAGAAAAGTAATTATGTTTCAATATAAAAATATAAGATGAGTTTTATCACGGAGAAATCAAATGAACGGACGGAGACACAATCAAATTATTTGTTTTCCCTCAATAATTACGTTACGTTGCCGATTGGTTTGTCGTTCTTCTTTAAAATACCTTCTTTTACTGACGTATAACACAATTTTTCATTAAAAATTATATATTTTTTCATTGATCACTGTGGTTCCAATGATTTTATTGATTTATTGTTATGAACAGCCAACAATAGTAATAGTTATTAAATATATTATTAATTAATTATGATTATGCATATCATTGACATTACATTATCATGGATATTTATTATAATTGCACTTTAAATAGGCTATTACATCATGCTATAAAAAATAAAAGCACACAAAAAATAAATTTTATGTACTAAATAGTTCCCATTTGGTACTAAATATTTCTCTACACAATCTTCATTATTTTCAAGCCGGTACAAGCCCGAACAATATCCTGATAAAACATATTTTATAGAACTCACGTCTAAGTTGGCTGCTACCGACTTCAAAATGATGACAATTGTGTAGAGAATATACATTATATATGTGTGTATATATATATATATATATATATATATATATATATATATATATATATACAGCCGGCTCCTGTTTTGGAACTCGGTTAAAGAGCACATTAAACTATAGTGTAAATTAAATTAAAATAAATAAATTGAATTTCAATTAAATACATACAAATCAATCAAATCAGAACTTCAGACGTTCTATAAAAGATCGATTTATAAACTCTACCAATACGCAACATAATTAAGATAAATTAATTGTATCAACCCTTCTAATGATTTCTTTTGTTTTCAGGATATGGAACGAATTCGTTATCGGCTATGTCAAAATCGACGCTGGATGCTCATTCACATCTACGTCAACCAGGTAAAGTTATTTTGATCCTAATACAAATTATATTTACTAAGTTTCAAGCAACTTCTGTAGCTAAACTCTATTTCCATATATAAGGCTATTCAAAATCAATAACAGTTATTTTGGGCATATGATCAGAACCAAGTGATTTAAGGCGGAAGCAAAATACTATATAACATCAAAAAACCTCAGCTGTTTGAGGTCAATGACCTTAACAACACCATAAAGAGCGTAATGATATTATGTTTTTTTTTTTTATTTATTATTTTTAAGCGTAAACATCTTGAAATATGCAGTAGATCATATGGCCAAATGTTATGTTTGCTTGCTACTTGCTTGCTTGCTTGTTTATGCCAAATATTAAATAAACTAACGAACTAAAACATTCCTTAATGCATTCGCAAAAGTTACCGGAGGAACGGGATTTGTTTGCCCGCACGGTCAGTTACGCTTCGCACACATTTGTCCCAAACGTTCCATCAAACATATTCTCTAAAGGGACACCGTGGAAACACATTTTAAATAAACCAGCTTTTGGCTTTTGTTGAATTTTTGTCAATAAACACTGAGCTTATTGCGAATATTATAAAGTAGCTTTCCTTTCTACAAATAAAAAAATACCTATAGAGTACACGATATACTGCTTGTAAATATCATAATTGTATAATATGTGTATATATAATGTATATATAAAAAAAAATAAGTTAAAGAATTTTGTAAACCTGCCCGGATATTTTGCAAAGGACAGATTTGCAAACAGTCCGGGCAGGTTTAAAATTACCAATTTTAGTGGTCCTCTCACTTTATATTACAATTTTAGATAATTTTATCTTCCGACTATCTGTGAGAACTTTTACCACAAAAAGTCTACAAAATAATCTTTGCAATTTCTTTCCCCGACCCTAAAGTTTGTTGGTTTTCATTTAAAACGAAGAAAAAACGCCTATAATTTTTACATAAAATGCATGTAAAAATAAAGCTCTTTAAAATTACCAAAAAAAATTTAATAAAATAGGCTCAAACTTATATTTCTTGCTTATTAATTTACTATGTTCAAAAGATACAATTACCTCAAAAAGGTAATAAAAAGTAAGAGAACTACTTTAATTGGTAATTAGCTTAGGTGCCCGTTTTTTTGCAAACTGAAAAAGGTTTGTTACTTTGTGGGGGGAATATTTCAATTCTCATTTCTGTTCGCCGCAGTTTTAATCACGAATTTATAAAGCCCCTGTTACATGTTATCTTTGTCGCAAAATTTATTTTGGCCGAAAACCAAGAAAGTCGCCCGAACGCGACGTCTCAATTTCATTAGACAATGCAGCGTGTTTGCTCGTCGCGCGTGACCGGCGCGTGTCAGACGCCCGGGGTCAGATTACTGCGGCCGAACTGTTAAGGGGTGGTTTACATCACGCGGTCTAAAGTCAAAACACGATATGTAAAATACCCGTAGATTTGTTATTTTAATATCTACAGATAAGTGTTGTATTTAAATTGAAATATGTCAAGCGAAGAAAGTAAAGTCATCAACTTCCCATAAAGTATAGCACACTCTAGCTAAGAGGGTTCCTTTAAATAATGTACCACAATGTACTCGTACTCAATTATAATTATTTAATATTTAATATTTTCTAGAGCGTGATTCTAGAAATAAAATATTCCCATTGGAAAAGTGCTCTAGCACTTTTATAATTAAAACTTTCTCTAATATAACTGAGGCGAGCACAGTCTAAACTTTAATAATAATAATCGAACATGCAATTTGCATTCAATTTTATGCTGTTATAAAACTACTAGAATCTAACTTTCTACAAACTTTAATTCTAATGTGTGTGAACTTTAATTAGAAGTATTGCAAGTCCCAGTTTTTAACAAGCTATTATAAGTAAAGCTCATTTCAGACTACGCTATACTATTTTGCTATATAGTATAGTAAAGAAGGACTTAATGCTATACTATATAGCATGACGTTCACATTACACGAGATTATAATGTATCAATTATATCAATTATAGTATATAGCAAGCTTGCTATATACTATAATTGATATACGAATTGATAGCGAAACAGGCGACACAACCATACTGAGCTCAGTATGGTTGTGTCGCTTGTTTCGCTTGCGGGCCGGGGGTGAGGAAGGAGGAAGAGGGCGGCGTGCGATATAGCACAGCAAGAACTCAGCGCACTATTTTATAGCGTATAGTAAGTCAATAATATATAGTATAGTACAGTGTTAACGTGTCCTTATCAATGTATGATGCGCGATATTGTTGTACTATGAGCTATATACTATATTATGCTATTATATTATAGCGTAGTCTGAAAGCCGCTTGACTGCAAAATAATCACCAAAGTGCTTCTAAACATAAACGTCCCTAATTCAAATATGTCTTTTGTCTATAATATCACTGTTTGTAAATATATTACATGTTTTTGCCCGCGGCTCCGCCCGCGTAAATGCGATATCCCTCGGGAACACTGTACTTTTTCGGTATGAATGGGTAGCCTATGTGTTAATCCAGAGCTCAAACGACTACCATAAGAAATTTCATCAAAATCCGTTTATTAGTTTCTGTGTGAATGAGTGACAAACATCTATCCATCCATCCATCCTCACAAACATTCACATTTATAATATGTAGTAGTAAGTTTTACTCTGATTTACCTGCCAGAGTATAACCTCTGTAGTAAAGTCGTCAGTCAATCATCAAAGAACTAGGAACACGCAATATCTATGTGATAGACATGCATTTAATTGTTCGTATAAAACATTGTTATTACAGAGTGTTTGTTGTGTGATCGGTCCCACCCAAGACAAACCACGCTCCTCAAACACGTTATGCAAACAGGGGGGCAAGATATAAAAAAACACGCTTGTTTAAGGATTCACAAACGCTTATTTATAGAGGAAAGTTGTTGGAAAGTGTAGTCAAGATTTAAAGGAAGTTGTGTCAGGAGCAGGTGGACACAATTTAGAAGTTGCAACTTTATGCTCAATCTCTTAGTCATCTTTATACAAATCTTATGCTTTAAACAAGACAATCTTGAATAATATATAAGTACCTGGGTAACCGAGTTTTTGTCGGAGCTGTAGTAGATTTTATTAAATAAAATGAATCACAAAAATATTTTACCGGAGTTCGAACCCACCATATTCCAAATTTTCGAACAACGCAAAAATTAACCAATCTGCCAATCGGACTGACATTATAAAGTTGAATTAATTATATATTGTTGAAACGACGAAATAAAAATATATCTAACTTGAAAATGCGCAGTTTCCGAGGGATAAAACCTAGCTAGACCTATTTTTCTCCCCCTCCTTGCATACTAAATTTAATGTAAATATGCAGGCGTTGCTGAGATTGCGATTATATAATATATACAAGATTGTCTCGCTTAAAGTATAAGATATAATCAATTTCTCGAAAATGGCTGAAAGTATTACCATGAAATTAAGTATGCAGGGATTTTTGAGGGAGAAAAAGCAATCTAGTTCTTATCCCTTAAAACTGCGCATTTTTAAACTACATATGTATTTTTTTCTTTAGACGTGCAATACTAATATTTCAATATGGTATGCGTACGTATAATTATTGCTTTGATTGAAAATTTGGAATGTGGTGGGTTGGATTCCTGGTCAGATAATATTTTATATTTTTCATACCCACTTCACATGTATGGAGAGCCACCCCTAAAATATACTTATTTTTATTATTTTATACTACCAAAAGTAAAGCCTGTACGCTATCTATAAGTACCTAAAGATATTGTTTAATAGGCATGTCGCCAAAACTTTTTTTTCGTCTATTGTCTATTCGATGTTAGACAACATGTTAAGCAATCTAGAACCCATTTTCGTATATCTTATAAAATAACGAAGACACAAACAATTTAAATTTTCAATAAGAAAGATAGCGATATATCGGCCTGTGACGCCACGAGCTATACATTTGTCATTAAAAAATGAATGGCGGTAGCAGCTTGTGACGTAACAAATTAAATTTTTTATTTGCTTATAATTTTTAATCGCGTCAACCTAAATACCAATTTCTTGTAGATTCATGTGTATCTACAACATTTTTAAAATTTAATTTGTAACAATGTGATATTTCACAATAGGCAGGCAGGCAACATCTCTATTATATTCATTATAACCGAAGTGAGCAAGGGGGATAGACGGACACAGCGTAACTATAGTGGTTCCTGTTAGTTACTACGGAATCCTAAAAACATACAAGCAAAACTGAAAGCCGCAAAACACCCCTGCAGTCGTGAAACAAGCACGTCATTGTCTTTTCCGTCGCTATTAATATATTTATTATCAAAAGAAGTCATTTTTCCTCGAACATCCTCAAAGCAATTACTGACCAATAATCATATGTTCTAACAAATAGTAACGTCAAAATTTATCTGGCGAGGGGTTTTATTGAATTTGGGGGAGTTGGTCTGCAATCAAATGGGTAGCCGGTTCTATTCCCGGTTGCACGATAATGCACTGGGATAGTGTAATTACCCGTTTATTATTATTTTATTGCCGCTCCGAGCGCTGCTCTTTTGTCTATGGGGCATTTGTTTTGGAGTATCTCAGTATCTTACTTTATTGCGTTAGTGTCGGTTGCGTTTGAGGTGGTTTTTGTTAGGGTTCCATAGTTCACGACTCTAAACCCTTATAGTTTTATTATATCCGTCCGTCCGTCCTCGGCTTACCTTCCACACGTGTGCTACTAGTGCTAGAAAGATGAATGTGTATTTACCACGTCGACAAAGTGCTAAAATAAAATAACTAAAAATATTTTTGGGGTACTACTTGGTCGGATTTGGTATTGGGTTCGATTTGTTGAATTGGCTTAGTACATTTTTAAATTAAATTTTAGGAATACTCGCGATATAGGTATTATTTTAAGTGAAAAAATTATTAATACGTTGTCAGAGCTTTTCTCATCGCAGGCTGTAGCTTTTCCTAGCGATAAGAGTTCCATCAGTTGTTGAAAACACACGCGTCGCAGCTTCCATGGCACCGATGCTCTAAGATTTGTGTAACATTTTTTGCCGCAGCGCCGGCGGTGAATACCGCAGCTCCTGTATGGATTTCATACAGGAGCTGCGGCATTAATTTCCGCGGAAGCGGCAATGAAATCCATACAAAATCTGGCAGAGCTGCTTCACATGAGTAAAGGCGCGTACTGACACATAATTACAACAAACGTACTAGTATTAGGGAATATAAAAATCAACAAATTAAATGAAATTATTCCTTCCAAAAATGTAAGCGAAACAAGCCTAAGTGACCAGTGTTATTGATCGATTTGTGTCTAAGGCGTCATAATTGGAATACAAATTTCTTCTTTGACGCCGCGGCCACGTAGCCGGGAGGGTCGTGATTTAGCCTTTTGTGCGTCACGCATTAACTCCTTCTAGCCTCTATTTACACCCTACTCAGTACCAGGCAAGCCAAACCAAAACCAACCTTACGCATCAGAAGATAAGTTACTAACTGCTTTACGTTCACGCTTGACTAATGATTTTCGATTTACAGCGAAACGAAATAAGAACTATTTCGAGTTTTGTAAAAAAGCTGTCTTCGTTTTTCTGACGGGCCGCGTTTATGACAATGAATCGATTGGCGGTGTGAATAAGATCTATTTTCGTGTGGCGCAGACGGAGCACAGATTAGTGTTGGTAATGGGTGCGTAATTACAGTAGAAAGGCAGACATTACGAGGTTCATTTGGTGAGCGGCAATGGCTCGAAGGGGTGCGAAGTGCTTTGGGAATTAGCGCGCTGATTTCATTTATCTGCAAACATCGTACGTGATACTGAACCACTCCTTGAGCCACTTTCAGTGATTTTCAGTGGCAATTAAGAGGCGCCCATGGCGGAGGTGGTTGAACCATAACAAAACAAACAGTAGGCTTTAATAAACCGACATCCAAAGTAAATTACATATAAAAGTATGAAATAAATCTTATTTTCTAAATAATTCTGCTGAAATTTTAACTATTTCTCTATACAATCTTCATTATTTTAAAGTCGGTACCAGCCCGAACAATATCCCGATAAATCATTTATAGAGCTCACGTTTTAAGTAGGCTGGTACCGACTTCAAAATTAAGGAGATTGTGTAGAGAAATATTTAAAATTTTAGCCGAACTTAAAAGGGGAATTTATAGAAAATAAGATTTATTTCATACTTTTATGTGTATTTTTACTTTGGAAGTCGCTTTTTTAAAGCCTACTGTTTGTTTTGTCCAGTTTTTACCCGACTACGGCGAAGCCAAAAGGAAGGGTAATGATTTTGGCAGTCTATGTATGTATGTATGTTTCCCTCGTAGCGTCTAAAGTACTGGCCCGATTTTAATAAATGAGATGTCAATAGATTCGTAACGATGCCGCGGGTAACATAGGCTATATAATTTTTTTCAAAATTATATAATTCGAAAATTAAACCTCAGATTCTAACATCTCAAAAAATTAAATCGAGATAATTATCACATGTTTGGTATCAAAAGAAAGGTCTTGGCAAGCACACTACAAATATTTACATAATTTGTATATATATTGTATTATATCATATTGTTTAAGTCAAAATACACGTTTAAAATACAATTCGTACAATATTTATCCAATTTTCTAACATTACGTATAATAAGACTATAAATATATAATTTATATATTATGTTCCTTCATAACATTATATTTTATTTTATAAATATAATTTTTTACAGACTACATAACAAATTAAAAAAAAAAATAACACCTATATTGTCAAGCAGTGAACGAGCTGATGATGATGAATTATAGCTAAGACCACTCTTAATTATGTCAGCTTTCAAACAAAGAAAAACTAGATCAAAATCGGTTAATTGGTTCATCCGATTTTAATAAGAAAATGAAGATGAAATCAATTACAAGCACTTTTATTACTCACTCGTTCGATAGATGTCACTATACGAGTATAAAATTTTTCTGAATCGCGGTATCGTTGTGTTTAGAAGTTTATGATATATTCCACTACAATTATTGTATAAGATCAAAATACGATTAAAAGTGAATAATTAGTGATATAATTGCATTGGAGAAATGAATGAATGTTTAATATAAATTATAAATAAATTATATTTTATAAATCGTTTTTCGAGTTCGAATCAAGTCGTCATTTACTGTGTATGCTATGGTTAGTTCATTTTAATTTCAGTTTTTCAGTTAGTTTATTACCTTTAAGGTCCTTTAATAAATAATATTAATTATTGTTTCCTCGTGATACGGTAATTACTTGATTTAAATTGTAAATAATATACGTATAGTTTTGAATTAGATTAAACTTTAATCTAATTCAAAACTATACGTATATTATTTACAATTTAATATTTTTCCGTTTTAACTTTAATCATTAAAGTTAAAACGGAAAAATATTAAATAAAAAAATAAGTTTAAAGGACTATAACACGACTACGTAAAAAAAGGGGTCTAAAAAGGCCGAAACAAGAAAATAATTCAAATAGAAATCCAGAAATGCATAGTTACAAAAATGGTCAAGGTAGAGCCGTGGTCGCACCAACTGTTCGTATCAGTCGATGTCAAAACGCAGCCGTCTGTAACTATCTTGGGGTATGCATGTGTACATGACTATATACGCAGTTTCAGTTTATTTATACCTAGACGTCACGCATCTCGGTGTGAACTGACGCTTAGATGACGCCATTAGTGTGTGCGACCACGGCTCTACATTGACCATTTTTGTAACTATGCATTTCTGGATTTCTATTTGAATTATTTTCTTGTTTCGGCCTTTTTAGACCCCTTTTATGTAATAGTCGGGTTATAGTTTTTTAAACTTATTTTTTTTAAAGGTTTGTTATTTTTTACTGTTTTGTGTATTTTTACTTTGGAAGTCGATTTAATTTTATGTTTAAAAATAATAACTTCTCCCTGTTTCGTCATATTAGTTATATTATTATTAACTAAACTAAACATTTAAAGAACTTTAAAAATAAACTATCGAATGTATAATTGAATACGCCACAAGCTTCCATTAGGTATTGTATATAAGATGATGGTGATGATTACTGTAAGTTACATAATGGCATATGCTTGCAGTTCTTTACACAATGTAGAAACTTCCAAACGCGTATCTTTAAAGATTAAGGAGATCTGTTCAGTGTTTTTGGATCCAGGGTATACCATGGTGCAGAATCTTACTTTTTGGTAGCATATGCTTGGGTTTTTCAGAAAAAGTCAAAATCACTATACATTTCCATATAAATTTCGAGGAGTTCCCTCGATTGCTCATATATTCCATCATCAGTTCACTTCGGATTATACCCTTTAAATCAAAAAAGAATTTTGAAAATCGGTTAACAGACGGCGGAGTTACCGTTGAACGTACAAAAAAATATATTTTTTTGAATACAGCCGAACGTATAACCGCCTCCTTTTTTGGAAGTCGGTTAATAAAACAACACCGGAGTCCGGATCACAATACACGTAAACAAAGGCTGATGAACTTTACTTGTCAACACTGGATAAATCAAAATTTGCAATCGGTTACGATCGGTTACAAACCGTTTGTAAAATATTTGAAACTAGCTTTTGCCCTCGACTCCGCCCGCATAAATTCAGTATCCCACGGGAACATTGTACTTTTCATTTTACAAATCCATGACCCAGGACCACAGAAAAACTTTTTGTTCCTTCGGCGGGATTCGAACCCCCGACCCAGGCTTGAGCACCAACACGCTCAAACACTGAGCCACGGAGGTCATAGTAGTAAGATACTCCAGATTGATTTAATATTTTCGTCCAATTGTCAATACTATTGAATTTAGGAGCATCAGAGACGGCGAAAATACTATAATATTTTATATTAAGATAAAATATCGCTATACAGGTAGTATGATCTATCATAGACGGCTATGATACTATAATAATATATAAAGTTCAATTTTGAATAGCTATCTTAAGAAATGCAGCGCCGTGTCTTGTCACGTATCGTTTAGTTTCGATGTGAATTGACCCCACCTTTTATTCTGACGTTTCCGTAGAAGTGTGACAAAGAATAATAATGAAGTTGTAGTCAGCGATATTAAACTGCAAGCAAATTTATAAAGATACATAATAATAATGAATCAAAACTACATAGGACTTTGAAATCTATATAATCTTATCCCTACTCTAGCAAAAGGTGATATTCACTTTTAGAATGATTATGGAAATGTAAGCGATAAACCACTATATGCAGTGAGCAAATCTTTTGAAAAATACTTCGCGAAATTCCAATATTTTACCCTCAGAAGCTGTCCAGAAAACGTTGCAATATAGTGGCACAATAAATTTCATATAGGGTGGTATGTTTGCTGTTGGAATGTATTGTTGACACAACGCGGGGAAGCGACAGTGCGCTCAGCTCCACGGGGGACCACAGGGAACCAATATGTTTTAGCGTAGAGATAAAATGCAGTTTGACCCACTCGAATTCTGCGGAATTAGCTCAGATTTAGATATACTAAATCCTTAATTCCCACCGAAAATATTTGAAGGGCCTGTCCGTCAAAATATTTTCGGTGGTAATTAGATAAATTAGAATACTACAGAATCGGCGGTTCAAACGAAAAGGAATAAAAATTGCCTTGCCAAATAGTTAAAGATAAACATAATATTTTACATAGAAGAATATTTAGCCCTCAATAGTAAGTAAATGCATTAATGTTTTCTGTTAGAAATTATAAATACCAATCTTCTAAAAAAGGAAGATCAATACGATATTTTTTTTGCATCCAGCCATCTGAATCCAATATTAACAGTAATATTATGAAATAAAAAGCTAATACTCAATATCTCGTCCCCTCAAATCTAAAAACAATCATAAAATAATTTGCAGCAGTCGAGTTCGTCCTACCAATACGACTCGCAAATGGAAAATGTAATCACAGCGGATTCTATTTGCAGCCGTAACTTCGTTTGTGACGTTCAGGTGACGTAAAATGGACCAGCTTTTATTTTGATAAGAACATTACCAGTTCCGTAGTTCTGAAAGGAACCTCTAATAGTTTATTTCTGTGCGTCTGTCCGCCCTTCTTAATTGTGTAATTCTGATTTGATTTAATAGATTGGTGTCATATTAAATAATAATAATAATATCTGTGGTCCAAATTAGACCTGTAATTCATTCATATGTAATTTTTAAGTTTCAACTTTTTAAGGGTTTTTTGCCTCTTAGATACGCAATAAAACTATTCATTACTAACTATTAATATACAAAATATTTCGTATAGGAATGTGAAATAAAGATTGACAATTGTGTCAAGCCAACATATATAATAACAGTTTATTATACAAACGCATGGTAGTGCAGTCAGAGTGAGGTAATCTATGTAACTTTATTTTATTATGTATTTCTAAGAATCATTAAATAAAATAGCTTTCTTCACGCCATCCACACATATAAACTTCAACTTTGTCAAATTTCATACTCCTCCGTTCACAGAATTACCATAAAACTGTACTCAAAGTTTTTCCTTCGCGTACAAATATATAATTATGATAATTATATGATTAACTGCTTATCGTTTCAATCTTTTTAACGTTTTAATACAATTAGAATAACATTTAATATAAAGCTGTAACTCGAAATTACCCGGAGCTTAATCGAAATAAAAATACGTCGACATTCCGCTCGGTTGGATTCGGATAAGCAACAAAACGTCCAATCCAAATTGACGCCTCGTGCCTTTTATAAATATAATCATCGCGCTCGCTCGTGTAGATGCTAATGCGTAAATGGATAATCAAATATGGAATATGTTTCATATTAAGTTCCCTAAATAAAGTTACTGAAATGAGCCTATGAGACAACTACGTGTAAAATATTTAGTTTAATTTATATGCTTAGAAATATTAATTATAAATATTATTTAAATACTACTACCCGATAAACGTAAAAAAATATAATATTTTATGTGTAGTTACGTAATAAGATACATCTGAAAAATACAAAATATATTTCGAAATTGTTTACTAAATTAGTAAAAAAATCCATAGTTTACTTATACAAAAACATTTATTAAACTTCGGAGATTCAACAGAAATTTCGGAGATATTTGCAAATGTTCCTGCGGCCTTATTTTTTATAAACTTTTACCCAATCGTGACGTCACTTTGGTATGGAGTGTTTTCACGAGACTAAAAATCGCTGTACCTTTGAAAATATTAATTTTTAATATACTGTTTCTTCTGAGGACTTAATCATATTTAAGAGTACTATTCATTTATGCAATAAAATAATGCTTTTCTCTTGCTGCGGTACCACAGTCAGTTCACATCGAATCGAAACGTCAAAAATTAACAACTCTTTCAGCGAGTCTCCTATTGCCGAGAACTATGTTCCAAGAAGGGATAAGATTACAATAATGAACCAGCAGCGTCCTTGAGTTCAATACTGAACAATTTTGATTGCTATCGAAATATAATTTGTAGATTACAAAATAGTGTACTATTAGAATGTACTCGCTATGAATTCTGATAGCCCACAATCGATGGCGGGCCGGTACAAGTAGTCATTTATCATAATCTTCTCGATTAGATCGCGCCTCGCCCCTACAAGGGGCATTTAACTACCCTCCATTTATTTTATACATTTTTTTATTCAGAACGTGTCTTTTGTATTGCTGACTCAGTCCGCTGATTAATGCTTGAAATAGAAATTAAATAACAATTTTATGTTATCTTATCAAAATTTAACTTAATAAGTTGTAGTACTATCTAATTCTGTATCGTTTTTAGGGTTCCGTAATATACAAGTAACCCCTATAGTTTCGCTCTGTCCGTCCGTCTGTCTGTCTGTCTGTCCGTGCTTCTTGCTTCTGTAATTATGAATATAAATGCATGAAATTTGGAATAGTTATAGATTGTGTATAGATCTCGGTTTTAGCGTGATAAAATAATAATAATTTTATATTTTAGGGGTTGCTCTCCAAGTGGGGATGAAAAATACTTTTTCGTTCTACCCCATCGTGTGTTATACCGTTTAATAGTTCTTTTCAAATAAAGGTAAGGTTTCAGACATGACTTTTTTGAGTCAACCATTTTTGAGAAATCGGCCTCCAAAGTGGTTTGTAAGTTGGTCCCCCCTGGCATTTCTAAACTATATGAGATAGAAACTTGTAAGTTTCCATTCTGATAGATCACGCTAAAAAGACTTTAGGAAAATTATTTTGAGCGAAATCGGATAATAACTTTTGAAGTAGGTAATTTGAAAAAACCTATTGCGCGTTGATAGTAACGGAACCCTCCTTAGACATGTCCTGACATGCTCTTGGTTAGGTCATTTTAAATACATACAACGATCTTAATTTTTCATTTAAACTGGACAAGATCGAGTCGGACATGCCCACCGAGGGTCCCGTACAAAGTAGGAACTAGGATCATCATAAATAGTTGAATCGAGTATCGCAGTTTTTGTCGGTGCTGAAAATGGGTGATGAGTGATGATAGTTTGTATGGAGAAGCTGTTATTTTTTTAAATTTTTCGCTTTGCATTAAAACTTAAGCATCGTAAAAAATTTGGAATGCTGACATCAAGCTCTATCACATGATATCCCATTTGAACTATTTGGTGGCTTCAACTTAAAATTTCGAACCCATATATAATTATTTTAGACTAACTATTTCTTATTTATTTATTTACAAATGTTCAGATTTCTGATTCTCTCTTATACATGTAGTATAAAACAGTATTAACTTCCTAAATTTCATAGTTCAATGTCAACGGGTTCCCTTGGGATTGTAGAAACATGCGTCTAATTTTTCACAGGTTCAAGGGACCATAGACCTGAGTGTATGGTTTTAATTTCAACTCAATACCTCCACGCATTCCCAAAATAAACGGCTTTGACAGACAGACAAACGGATTTACGGACGAAAAACAAAGTGATCTTATAGGTAAGGGTTCCAAAAATGAAATTTTCTCGTCTTAAATGTTCACATAAATATATTTTGTCGAAACCTTCACCTATAATTTTCACATTTACGAGCATTGCAAATATTTACTCGAGTTGAAAGTTACAAGGAAAATATTTGCCAAGATGAGAACTGAAACATTTTCTTAAATCACAAGTATTTCGTACGCGGATAAATTGTGGCGCTTGAAGTTACAATCAACCGTCAAAGCTTTTATTAAGAGGACAACAAATATACTTTTTATATGATTGACATCCTTAGCTAACTCCTTAAGGGATCGTCATATTATATTTGAACCTTTGTATGCGCAATTGAAATTGCAAAACCTTTAAGACTTTTGTTCTCGAAAATCAGTCGGCGATGGGCCTTATGGTAGAATTAGGATTGATTTAAATTAAATTATTTGCTCATAATATGGAACACGCTAAGTTTAGCAACCCTAGCGAAAATTGTGGTTCGAGTAAGTTATTTCTCGCGGAACGTAGGGAACGAACGGCAAGTGGCGTGTTTTAAAAAAGTTGTTTCCTCACATTATGCTAATTCTCAATGTCAATGTCTAAAAACTTTACCAACGACCCCTAATAGCCGGCAAATGTACTGAATTTTTATGTTTTTATTGCCTTGACATCATAATGTTGTTCAAGGTATTTTCGAATCCCTTACTTAATTTTTTACCGAGAAGTTAAACTATTATTATTTTTAAACAAAAAATGAAAACCGACTTCCAGTGTACAAATGCACAAAAACGTATGAAATAAAAGTTATTTTCTAAATAATTCCCCTTTTAATACGTCTTAAATGTTAACTATTTCTCTACTCAATCTTCATAATCAAATTCAGAAGATATATATATATATATATTTACAGGTGAATGCATAACCGCCTCCTTTTTATGAAAATATGAAATACTAAGTATATTTTCCAAATGGTAGCATCATAATGTTTTTCAAGGTAATTTCGGATCCCTTACTTTACGTAAGTTAAACTAAAATAATATGGACTTCTTAGTATATTGCAAAAGATAAATTTTATAGCCGTTTTAAACTAAAGTTCAAACTGTGATTAATCATTCCAATTATCAGTGACTATGTTCACGCGGTGTGGCTGTTCGAATTAGTCATGGCGCTGATTCGACACAGCTCCCTGCTTTATAGCCCAGGAGCTAACACGAGTGTCATTAACAATTACTAGTTTATTATTATATTAACAAAGCGCGAATTATTGTTGGGGTCCTTTTGTTTCTGTGTGAATGTGCAGTGGTCTACGAATTTAACGTCACACGGTATTCAGACCTCTATGCTCAAGCTATAGAAACTGTTTTACCTTGATGTAATTACTTCGAGTGTTACGCTTGAGAATTATTACTATAATTTGCATAGCCACTAAAGGAGGTTCCATGAATAGGTAACAAATGGAAGGGCCATTGTCGTGTGCTCTTAAGTTGTAGATATATATTGACGATTGCCGTAGGATATTACTGCCTTTTCAACAAAGAGAGGTGTTGGATTAAATGTTTAAAAATGTTTCTGTATCTACAGCTTAGCAACGACTTTCAATTTTCCGGAACTCAATGTTTTTGAGCTAAGTAGCCATAATAGTATCCAAAAAAATGTTTGTATTATGGCTTACTAACGAAGCTTATGCATACTACTATTATAAATGTGAAAGTTTGTAAGGATAGATGGATGGATGTTTATGACTCTTTCACGCAAAGGCTACTGAACGGATCTCGATCAAATTGGTACCGCAGTAGTTTAGATTCTGAACATAGGCTACATTTTATTCAAAATTACAGTGTTCCCGTGGGCTACTGTAATTACGCGGGTCGCGGCTCGCCGCGAGCAAAAATTAAATGTAAATCACTCAATTGTTCTCATTGGTTTTCAAAGAACAGCGGTGTGTTAGCGTCGCTGATATTTATAGAACTCATTTATAACCACCATCCTACTTTAAAGTTCAGTCTTATCTGTACGAGTAGGTATGAAATATTATAAAAAATTTATCGAGCGGCGACAGTGCCATTCTACGGTAGCATTATCTATGCTAATCTAGAGGGCTGCACGTTCCTTTCATTATGGCTGCTTTAAATGCAATCTATGCAACGTATCTGAATTTTTTCGGTTTTGTTGTTTATCCGTTGCCATGGTTACCACTATCTTTTACTGCCGCGTGTCTTGGTGCCTATATGGTGTTCTTCATTGGGCTATAGCCATCTGCCAATCTAATAACATAATTTGTAATTTTCTAAACAAGTCAACAAAGTGTTCCCTTTGGATGTTACATAAAATACAATATATTCTTATTATCTCTATACTGAGATATAACTTAAACCAGCAAGCAAAATGCTTTTAATAGATTCTTTGAAAATACAAAATGAAAAGTTTGCTAGCATATTTCTTTTGGAAAGATTTATTGAACCACTATGGAGGCCGATTACTCGGAAATGGTTGACTTTGTTAAAATGCATGTATGAAACCTTGCCCTTATTATCCTAGTATCTAGATTACCTGGGTAGCTAAGCTTTGCTCGGAGCTCTAGTAGATGTTAAAAAAATTAAAATAATAACAAAAATATTTTACCGGGGTTCGAAACCATTTCGAATTTCCAAACAACGCAAAAATTCACCAAACTGCCAATCGGACTGACACTATAGGGTTGAAATTATTGATACACTGTTGCACGACGAAAGAAGAAACATAAATAACTTAAAAATGCGCAGTTTACAAATATAACTGAGCAGATAAAACCGAGTTAGACCGTTTTTCTTTTTCTAGGGTTACGGAACCCTAAAAATTGTACTACGATTGGTGTCATTAATTAGTAGGCCAGAGGCCTAATAACCTTACATTATGGCGGAGAGATATAAATAATTTATCTGTTCCACACTGACAAAAAGGTTCTTTTCCTAGCCCATATTGAGTGGGATATAAATAAAAGAAATTTAACTGTATTAATTATACAATGTTTAATATGCGTGTTCTATTTTCAGATCCCTATCAGATGTTTGGGCCCACAAGCAGTCGATTAGCAAATTCAGGTAAGAATAGAGTCCAATTGTTGTTAATTTTTCACCACTATAACTTCCCCACGCCGATTTCGGTGACGGTGGCCGGTTTCATTGAAACCAGGCCAATTACGCAGGAGTAATTTTAAAGTTCCCAAGTGTGTGCGCAGTACACAAGAGCACTCTATTTTCCTTTACTCTCATAATCCAGTGGGACGGATAACCTACACGGCTGGCGAGAGGCGCAGGTCCGACTTTTTACATGCCCATCCGACGCATGGATCATCTTTCTTGTCAGACAATCAGTTGATCAGCCTGGATTGTCCTAACCAAACATGGAAACAACATTTTTTGTTGTTACAATGCTGGAATCGAACCCACGACCTCCGAGTTGAGAGCTAAGCTCTAAGCACTAGACCACGGAGGCTGTTTTCACCACTAATTTAGTAGGTGACAACAGTAAGAATCATAGTTCACACAACATGCAAAAACAAATTTACAACCATTAAACAATTTCAAAACAATCCGATTAGTCTAAATCCTCCACATATTCCTAGAGTAACAGATATTTTCCGCGACTTCATACTCACCAAAAAAACACGCGGGAACCGTATATTTTGCTGCGATAAAAAGTAGCGTGTTTTAATCCAGAGTCTAAACTACTACCATTATAACTAAAAGACGTTCTGTAGTTATTGTGTAAAATATGAACAAACATCCACACATTCTCACAAACATTCGCACAACAATTTAAAATTTTGTATCTAAGGATTGATAAGAAGTAAGTAAGTGAGTTAGATGTTATAAGTATTCCGCAATCTTAATTCTAGAAGAATTCTCGCGTCTACTATTTATTTAGAAGAGGTAAATTCTACAATTACTGTATTTTGATACTCACTGATTTTTGACCCCAATATAGTAATTTCGTATGAATCGTGAGAAAACACTGATTGTAATAAGTCACACGAACGCAATCGTAAGTTAAATGCTACCCATTAGTTAACCCTTATTTAAACCACGGTCAAGTGATTAGAACTAAAGGTTAGGGTGCCTCCACGCGAGATGTATATCTCTATAGATATTTTAATTATATACTAGGCTTATTGAGTGGTATAAAATAAAATTATTAGTAACAAGTTAATATTAAAAGAGCGTACTTTAATTTTATTTTTAATAATAACTATATTTTTTTGTTAAAACTATAACCCGGCTACGTAAAGTATAAAGCCTGTGTTACCCGGGTTATTATTACAAATCAATTGACACCTAATTTTATAAAATTGGAACTGTAGTTTAGGCGCTACAGTGGAACAAAATATATACAAACATAGACTGCCAAAATCATTACCCTTCATTTTCGCTTCGACGTAGTCGGGTAAAACTATACACTGAATAAATTCCTGCGGCTGCTCCTTAAACGCACCCTGCGTATGATCCCTCGGTCAAAAAACTACATGAAGCTCTGTATACTCGTAAATAATTAAGTTTTTCATAATAATTGGACTAAACTTGCTTTGTTAGATTTAATTGAAAACTAACGAAAATTAAGACGGCGAAGTTAGAAATCAAAAATGAATGGGATTTGACAAGTCATCGCTGGGTGATAATGTCGCTTGCGATGCCTTATGTCAAATCCCATACATTTTGTATTCGAAGTTCGCCGTCGAAATTATCGAATGCATCATGACTAAAACCTTATATCAATTTATTGCCACTTTAATATCACTAGATCGCACCGATAAGGTTTTACGTGGGAATAAAACTCCACGATTGTGTGTAATACTCATATTATCTGTCTAACCCTCCGAAGTCAAAATGTTAATCGACCCCTCGCATTTATCACGGCACCTGGGGGTTAAATTGATCAACTATCAGCATTACGTATACAATCTTGGTAATAGAATTTGCATCGATTCAAGTTGTTAGTGTCTTTTAATTGATAAGTTTAGTGTGCAAAGTATTATAGAAGTTTTTGGGTAAATAATCCTTTAAGGTAAGAACACTCAATATTCTTAAATTAAAAGGCTCTTAAGTCCTTGCTGACATTGTCATTTTGCCAGGCAGTAAGAGGACTCACTTTAAGTAGCATTTGCGAATGCGCCGGATAGCTATTAGAAATAGTACAATTTGGTAATTTTATACAAATTTTTAATTAGAATTGTGTAAAATATTCGAGTCCGAGATTTTTTTTTCAGTCTAGTATTCATTTTCATTGAAAGGATTTCAACGCGCAAACTACAAGACAGCGAATCTGAAGTTCGTTAATGTATAGGACTTGGCCCTAATTTTCTATTTAAATGTTTTTACCCGTCTGCCGAAAATGGGAGGGTTATTTTTTATTTCTTATTTTCATACTTTCCTATAGTAATATTCTCAAAACAAATTTAAAATTCAGGTAATACATACATAAGAAAAATATTGTAAGTTAAAAAGCTTGGTAAAAACATGGTTTGAACCTATTCGACTAATCCTGGTTTCTGAAGGTACTTATTTATCAAGAGTTTATCTATTCAATAGTGCTTTTGATTGGTCAACGCAAACGCGTGATAGAATCAAAAGCGCTATTGAATGGATAAATTTCTAATAAAAAAAACTTCAGAAGCCGGGCATAAGACATTAGGAAAGAGCAAAAAACCTGGTAATATTTATAGCTATCACGCACAACTTAAAATCAAAGCGTATAATTTGTTTTTAATAATAAAATGGGCTTGCATGTTTGTGGCACGTGACTTGAACGTGGCAAGCCGGGGTAATTATACTAGCTACGGTCGCACGGTGCTACCTAGTGTATAAACATGAAACATATTTACAGTCAAAATGGCTGCCGAATAAGGGTTCATTATTTCATTATCACAAAACCATCAGTGGTTGAGTTTTAAGTTTGTATAGTATCAGGAGTAAAGACCAACAGTTAATATATTCTTAATACCGCCAATGCTCTAGAATGTATATTTTTTGTAATCCATATGGAAGATTTTTTGTTTTTAACACCCGGGTGTCTGTCTGTGTGTGTGTGTGTCTGTGCCACCGTAGCGCTCAAACGGATGAACCGATTTTATTCTATTTTTTTTTGTTTTAAATCTGAAATGATCGAGAGATATAGCTTTAAACACTATCTTGTTCATAACTATAATTCATCATCATCAATTCAATAGCTGTAACGAACTAGTCAATGAAGCTACATCTAGTCTCTCCTTCATGGTAACAAAACATTTTAGAATATAGAGCAAAGATCTTGTTCCACATCTAACCTTTACCATTTTACATCTAGCAGAGGTAGGCTTCTCAGTAAAATAAATTACTTTTATTGCCAATAATAAATGAATCACGATACATATTCTTCTTGTCACAACATTAGTTTCGGTAAATTAGCATTATTTTTACTTTATATCACTTAGCGTATGGTCGATAGTCCGGGGATGGACGATTAATTGCAGTCATAAAACCGATGAGCCGTACAGACAGAGAGGCGAACGTTGTGACTTGTACACGATCGATCTGGGGATAAATCACGATGCCACGCTCGTGTGAACTGCATTTTACTTGGGTAGCGTCGGCAGAACAATGCAGCGAGAGTGGCACACGAAATAGTAAAGATTGGCAACTTAGCAATTATTATGCATCGTGTTGGACTATTAGACTTTAAAGAGTTATTATAAAATTAATATCACCTGGTGGTCGAAATTCGCCCATCGTTCATAAAATTGTGAAGTCTGAACTTAATAAAGGTTCTTATGCCTTTTAGATGTAAAAAAATAAAAATATGTAAATGTTGTCTATTGAATGTGAAATATAGATTGGAAATACGAAGGTATGAAAAAAGGCACCTTGCACGCAAATTTTACTTGACAAATTAAAAATGCGCAATGCCAACTCGACGGAAATAATTCACAATCTACTGATAAGAAAGCAGCGACAATACATCCAAATAAGCTATCCGGCACTTTTATGAAGATTGTGAAACAGGCCCTGAGTGATATTTTGGTTCCCTTGAATGTATTTCAGTTGATAGTATCCAGTCATGAGATATCAAAACAAAGCTTATGCAAAATAAATCCCCGAAACAGAAGTTAAAAGATTGGACGAAGAAAGAGAAAGATTAGTTCTGTAGCAATATGCCAACAATGTGGACCAAAATAGATTGACTTCAAAACATTGTAACCTAAAATGATGATGCATATTGTCATCTTCGTGCTTGCGTCCTCATAGTTTATTGCGTAATGATTTCCTTTTAGCGCCAATAGAATGATCGCCACTTGGCTACTTTGAAAATCGCCACAATCATGTCGATTGCATTATCTAGTTCACACCATAGACGTATATATTATAGACGAGGCATGTCGAGGCAAAAACTGTCCCCACTTAAATGGTCCTACTTTTGAGGTTTTTTGGGACCATTTTTGACATTTGAAGTATGGTGAAATCAAGACGGCTAACATTTAAGGTATAGGCGTAACTTTTTCTTGTATGAAAAAATCTTCATACAAGAAAAAGTTACGCCATCTTCATTTCAGAAGATTTTGTCAATTATATGCGGATTGATTATACTGTGGAAAGCAAATGATAAAATGTAAAGATGACAAAGTACGTCAAACCTCGACTGCATCAAACAATCACAAAAGTGGGGCAGTTTAAGTGTGAATATTTTGCCTCGTCTATAATATAAAGGTCTATAAGTACACTAGTTACACCAACAGTTTTAGCCCAAGCTTTCTTAAAAAGCCGATCCTATCAATAAAGTCCCTTCGAGAAACTTCCATAATTATTTTAAGACAAAAAATTGCCATATCAGTCCAGCCGTTCTTAACTTGAAACGAGACAATGGAATTGCAATCCATTTTTATAAGATTAAGATTATATAGACGCTTTTATTGATTTGATTAAGGAAATAGCTGTAAATTAAATAGAATAGAATTATGGTTCTTTATTATCACTTCTCCGAAGATTTTGATGCTATCAATTCTATTGAAAGTAAGTAAAGAAACAATAATTATCAGCACGCAATTGCGAACTTTTCTTTCGTCGGGATAAGTAAAATATTTTTTTTACATATTATACTAAGGGTCCGCCCTGTGGTCGATATATTAATTCATATCATTTTAAAGTTTTATAAGCGTTCTTATGCATATTATACAGAAAAAAATTAGTAGTTATAGGGACCTCCGATAGAAGTGAAAACGAAAACTCTATTTCAACAATGTACAGTATATACACATTGAAGTTTTCGCTAAATCCATTCAATTTTACTTAAAAGATATACACAGCACTTATGTTGCACAATACGTCAGCTGCATATTTCTACACATATACTTTAAGCGGTGTCGGTGACGCGAACCCACGAGATTTCACCCATCCAAAAAGCGTCTAACGCGCACAGCACACGGCCGCTGCGCATGCGCCAGTCAGTTTTCACTTAAATAAAAAAATGACAGATAGACAAACGTCAAAGTGTACAAAATTAAAAATCAATATCTATAAAACGCACGTTAGTGTGTGACTGTGTGTTAATAATCTGAGGTAGATAGTCTCCTCCGTTAGCACAATTCTCATAAAACTGTACTGAATGTTCTTGCATCAAGATCATCATCATCGTCAATCATTAATATAATAATTTCCCTATTTTCCTGTTGTCTGTATTTTTTGCTGACCGTACGTATGTCACAGTCGGGCGCACTCGGCACAAGTCGTGCGTGGTCGTAACATAGCCACCCAATATAGCGACATGTAGCTCGACCCCGGCTATTATACTTTTTGGTAGCGATGCAGTGGGGGAATTAAAACATATTTTTCCTCGTATTATATCATTATATTTTAATCTCAATTAAATTTTAAAATTCTCTTACATGCTTCATGTACTATAATCGTAAAAATAATGATAAGTTAACATTACAGAAGCTAGATCTATAAAATTATTAGTTTATAATCGTCTTCTTCTTCTTATATATAAAAAAGGATTGCAATTCCAATGTCTCGCTAAAACTCGAGAACGGCTGCACCGATTTGGCTAATTTTGGTATTGAAATTATAGTGGAAGTACACCTGGAATTAAACCTTACCGGTTTAAAAGATAAGAAATAGTGGAAAAATCACGAATAAAAGATAGAACAACGTATATCGGGACATCTATAATCTTATACTTTTAATGAGCAATTCTTGTTCTCGGAAACGGCTTCAAATATTTAATGAAATTTAGTATGCAGGGGGTTTTTGGGATGAAAAATCGATCTATCTAGGAGTTATTCCTGGGAGACCGCAAAATTTTGAGTTATTACATGTTTTTTCTTTTGATGCGTAATCATCATATCAAATGGGTTATTTCGCCCGCTAATTGTCAAACCGCGTAGCTCAGCTACGTATGCATCCGAATTTTTGCATTAATAGCTAACTAGTGTCTCGAGTTCAAGTCCTGGTCAGACAATTTTTATGTGATAAAATTTTTTCAAACCTTTCGCCATATGTTTTTTTTTTCATACAAGAAGAAATCCGAACAAAGCTCCGTCTCCCAGTTACTTATGTAATTATTCCTTAACTTACTTTATTTAATAATTAATGCTCAACTTCAAATTTCAAATACATAAATATTCTTGGGAGATATAAAAAGTTTTAATAAATAAAGCATACTTTTCCAATTTTCATGGTAAAACTGTATTGTCTGACAACAGTCCGATTCATAGAAAAGTCTTGGGTGTGCCATAACTGCCCCTTTATGGCGCCATAATGCTAGGGTTGTGCGTCATAATGGTGTTTAAGAAAATGTGCTATTAGTTATATTGTACGTTATGTCTGCTTTGATTTTAACACAATTTTCACAACATTCATTTATATAATCAGAAAGATTAAGGTATTACTACTTGATAAACGTAAAAAATATTATATTTTATGTATAGTTTAGTAAGTAGTAGCACTTACTACTACTTACTATCATCATTTCAGATATACATCTGAAAAATACAAAAAAGTTTCAATTTTTTTGCTAAATTAGAGAAAAAAACCTACATCAATAGTTTACTTACATCATATATACGGACATTCATTATGGTAAGTATGAACTTAAACGCACAAATATCGAAGATATTTACAAATATGTTCCTGCGGCCCTATAGCTCATACACTTTTACCTAATAGTGACGTCACAGTTAGGTACGACTTTTGTTTGGGGCGTATTCATGAGACTTTCGAAATTTTGTAAACGAATCGCTGTACCTATGAAAATATTGTTTCTTCTGGGAAGTTACTCATATTATTAAAAGTACTATTAATTTATGCAATTATAAAAAAACAGTCATCTTGCCAATTACTTGATGTATGTACTCGTACCTCCTACATAGTGCACAGGATTTGCTAGAGCTGTAGGTATATTGCATAAACTACTTAAAAGCAGCCTTTTAGTTAAATACTTCCTTTCGGTCTCCCGTCAGACTTTCTTTCTTTTTTTTGTAAGGAAGATACGGTTGTAGTTGAAAGCAAAGGCACTTTTTAAGGGCCAATGCCGAAACGAAACGATACGCGACTTGGCACTGCATTTCTAATTTTATTCATTACACAAGAAGTTAGAGTATACACGTTTCATTGTGGGAGTCGGATGTCAAGTTGCACCGCACTGCACAGCGCATGTGCAGTGTATGACTGATGTAATATGAAACGTGTATATTTCTGTGTATTGAATAGAATTAAATTTTGATTAGCTATTTACCTGACCCTAAAAATCATTCAAATTTTATCAGGATAACGAAAATGTTGTTTTCTTTAGGTTCCGGACAGATACAACTCTGGCAATTTCTCTTGGAGCTACTGAGTGACTCAAGCAACGCAGGCTGTATTACCTGGGAGGGTACCAACGGAGAGTTCAAGTTGACAGACCCAGACGAAGTTGCCCGACGGTGGGGTGAGAGGAAGTCCAAGCCCAACATGAATTATGACAAACTGAGTAGGGCTCTGAGGTAAACAGCTATAGGTGTAAGGCCATGCGATGTCGGGTACCCATTTTGCTGTGCGGTGTACTAGCGACTGATAATTGTGTGTTCTACATTAGTCTACATTAGTCGCCGAGAAATCCCGGGAAACTTCCCGGGAGATCCCGTGAGTTTTTTTCGCGTCACTAGTGTAGAGTCGGCTTTACTTCACTTTACATAATGTGTGTATTTTACGCAGATACTACTACGACAAGAATATAATGACGAAGGTACACGGCAAACGGTACGCGTACAAGTTTGATTTCCAAGGGTTAGCGGCTGCGACCCAGCCCGCTGCTAGCGACCCAGCCTACAAGTACCAGAGCGATCTCTTCATGAGTTCCTACCACCATTCCGCCAAGCTGTCATCCTTCATGGCCCCACATGCTGCTATGCCGACATCTACAGGTAATTACCAAATCATCACCGATTCCTTGAGACCTTTCTCACACTTGACACTGTCAACGTGCCCTAAAAAATGTTATTAATGTTCATGCTTAGCAAATCGGATTTTTTTAATGTATGAGTTACAAGCTGTTTTATTCAAAATATCGAAGTTATCAGCGGTAGAGTGCTATTTTAAAGTTGTTACTCTATATCTTTATTGAGGTTATTGCTTTTATGACAACCGCTGCGGCTCAGTAGTTAGCGCGTGGTACTCAAGCCGGAGGTAGCGGGTTCGAACAAACGATGTGACATGGATATGTATTTAATATATTGTGTAATTACATAATAAAAAAATATTAAATATATTTCGGTTGTCTGGTCCCTACCCGTAACACAAGGTCTTCGAGAATTTACCACGGGACCAGATCGACGTGGTGTGCATGCTTCCATATATGTTATTATTATTATTTAACCGGTTTCACTCATTATGTTACAATTGGAAAAAAGGTATTTTCTCAACATGTTAAAGAACTATAGGCAAATAGCTCCCAAACCAAAAACGTAACCTTTTACCGTAACTGTTAAATCTGTAGCTATAAAAGGTTTATTGTCATTGGTGTAAAGCTAATATTATGGACCCTTCACACACAGTGGTAATCTGCATGCCGTTAATACTTGGCCCGGCAAATATTGACTTGCTCCTCCAAACGGGTTGTCATTTCCATGCTCGGCTCGTACTTGACTTAATGGAATATACATGACGGTTTTTCCGTTTAAAATCGCGCATTTTCCGTGAAACTTGTAACTAGTATATGTTACTATTATAACTACTAAACCAAATAAAAAAAACTCGAAACTTAAATAGCAAATTGATCCTTTCTTAATCCGAACAAACTAAGTAGTAGGTACCTGGAAGACCGAGTTTTGCCTGAAGTTTATTAAAACGATACAATAATAATTAAAAATACTTATATAAAAAATATTTATAAAAGAAATTAAAAAATCACAATAGCTAAAATTTTTACAAATAACTTTAACCCGGCTATGTAAATTGTAGTCTTTTACCCGGGCCTATTATTACGAAGCTCATTTATTAAAATCAGACCAGTAGTTACGGCGCTGGTAGAAACAAACATACATACGTTCCATTTGGCTTTGCCGTAGTCGGGTAAAAATAGTACAACGCTAACCAAGCCATATGCCAAAAGAAGGAGAAGAACTGGATTAACGTTTAGAAATTGAAATCACTCATATCCATTTACGCGACGAAAGAAAAAAAACAATTTTTAAAGTTAAAAATCCGTATTATAGGGATAAGACTATATCGATTTTTCTCCTTCAAAACTCCCTGCATACTAAATTTTATTCTGATTCCGATAATATATATTATACAAGATTTACTCATTTAAACTTTAAAGTATAAGATACTAGCTTTTATCCGACATGACCTGACATGTCATCCCGGACTTTTTTGTAGACCTATAAAAGAGAAACAATCCCACCATTTTCGATAAAAGTTCCCGACGGCTTGATTTTTACCGACAACTTCTACAATTATCGTCATTAATTTAAATAATTTCTACATAACCTTAACAAATTATTATCGACCTAAACCTTCCTAAGGAACCACTCTGTCGGTAAATGTAAACGGCATGAAAATCCTTCTAGTAGTTTTTGAGATTATCGAGAACATACAGACAAACAGACTCGGTGGGGCACTTAAGTATCTTATGGCCGTCTCCTGGTTCTAAGCTACCTCCCCACCAATTTTCAGCCAAATCAGTTCAGCCGTTCTTGAGTTATAAATAGTGTAACTAACACGACTTTCTTGTATATATATTATTTCCGTATTAAATAGTATATAATATATTCTTTCCGATTATTTACAAAAAGTTGTAGGCAAATGAGTCCAAACTATCTTTTACGGATTAAATTAACTCTAGGAAATCTTGACGATCTGAATAACAGCTTGTAATTTTAGCAAAGCGACTTTGTTTAATCGCGATTTTTTTACTTATTGAGATGCGTTGCGTTCTTTAGGTATAATGAAATTTAAATTTTAACTTCCCTTTATGTAATATTGTGTATTTTTAAAGTTTTTTGTGCTTGCATAAGTTAAACTTAATAACCTTGTGTAGGTTACTACAGTTAATATGACACAAAACTTCAACATTTTGTACCTCAGGCACTTATTGGCAGTACAGCCTTGACTTATGGTCCATTTATGGAATATTTTTGGCTAATATGTACTGAAACATAAATCATACATTCAAATTTAAGAAAAAAGCATACAACTTTTAAAAATATATAAATTGGACACAGATGTAAAGTAAATGGACTGAGCAGTGTCGTATTAACTTAGGCCAGCAAACTTTGTTCCAGCGTCAATATTCCCGTCAGCGTCATGGAGCAATTGGGGTGGAGGGGGGAGCAACCTGTACTCCCCTCACTCCATGGCCCCACCCCACGTTACGTCACACCTAGGATCCTACCCACACTACGCATGACCAGGCTTCTAGATCCAGTTACTTACGCCATTGCAGTGACGCATAAAAGAAAAAAATAACAAAAAAAAATCTGACGTCTTGACAAGTTTTTATTGGTCATTTCGTAACATCCGCCATTATAGCGGCATTATGTTAGTGTTTGTCAGTATTTTTTCCAATTTTACCGGCAAGTTCATTGTTTATTTTAATTAAATTATTAATTTGGATCTGACATGGCGAAGCTATATAAATATCTCAAATAAAACCTATTGGTTTTATTTGAGATACACATGATGTGTATAAGAAAATAATATTAAAATACTAATAATATGTTTAAATTGTAACTTATTTTGTGGGATGCGTCATTATAAAGGGACGTTTAAATCTATGAATCGTAATATAATTCAAATTTTTTGTTAATTATTCTAAAAATATGCTATTTTATTTAGTTATAAAGATTGTTTTAGTGCCAAGTATATTGATGGTTTTTTATTTATTTTATTTATCATAAAACAATATACTAATTTATGTGATTTTAAGCTTTACTTTAACTACTAATTGAATTTCATTAAAGTAATTTTATTTATCGACCTAATTTACTCAATTTTAACTAAATTAATCACGTACCATACCTAATTATTAATCAAAAGCGTTAATCGCGAAGCTAGTCTTATCAATGATTGTAAATAATAGCTACCTAATAATTAAGTAGAAATATATTGTTTGTTTAGGATAATAATTAATAAAATTTTATTCGTCGCATTTTAATGGATTGTAAAAATATTAAATATGTTTTAATTGAAAGCAATACATATGTTAGTTATTTTTTAACTAAATATATCATTTGTAAGTTATCATAACTTCTTGTATAAAATTTGATTCTGGAAGTGTTTTAACATTAAAAAAAATATTTCAATATTCAAAAAGTTTTCCATTTTCACCGAACTTAAGTGTATATCATTTTCATCGTTAAAAGATTTATCAGTATTAGGCATAAATAAAGCAATAAAACTTTAGCATCCAAAGTGTGTCAAGAATTCTAGAACTATTTTATTGAGGACATAATAACCTAAATGAATCATGAAATAAAAGATATATTCCTAAAACATTTATACACCAAAGTTAAAATGCATTGTCAGCTGCATTTTTCCTATCGTTTTCTTACCAAAATTCAAAAAAGATAATATAGGAAACGCCTAATTATATTATAAAATCTACGTCTAGGAACGTCCGGCGTTCTAGATTTTCAGCTATAGCAATAGTGTTCGTAATGATTCATGGTCATGAAACTGTTTAACGACTTTTTTGTCTACTCGTAAAAATTTAAAAACCTAAAAAAGATTAATGAAAAATAATATTAATAAACCTAAAACTAGTTTACTAATTTTTAAGATACGGAACAGACTGGTGGATAGCATAATAATTCTACAAGTTATCAATGTTACAAGCAATCTAAGTCGTTATTATCAATATTCAATAATATGTATATACTTTAGGTATTATTTAAATGTGCAATCATTTGTATTTACCAAATAACTGTAGAAATTATAAAGTCTGCTTGAAATTCGTCGCACGGAAAACGCGAACACTGATGTTAAAATTGTTTCCGTGTTTTTCTGCGTCAGCGAATGTACAGTGACCTTAAGACTAAATCAAGTTGTAAAATATTATTAATTTTAGAAAATTAAGTTTCAATAGAAACTACTAATTTGCCCCAAAAATATCATGTGATACTTTAATTCCCAAAGATTATTTAATTTATTTTAAAATATACCTACTTATAGAACATTTCAATATTAAATTTTACCCTAGTCATTTAGGAAGTTTTACCTGGAAAGTTTTTCAGGAGTTTTTAAAGTAATTTATGTAACGTAAGTGTATTAGTAATTTTATGGATTTTGTTATTATGCACTTTTCGAATTTCAACTTTGTCACCTCGTAGCTTGGCCGCTAGCACCGCACCCTTGAACAAAAAGCATCATAAAATAGTATTTGTGCTAACTCCTTACAAATTGTAGGGAATTTTCTCTAGTTTATTTTTGTACCGCTGGTTTTATCGTAAAATGAGTCGCTCAGGAGTTAGAACAAAAAATTCACTGATTTCGTGCCTCATACGTATCGAGCACATTGAAAATGAATCTACGGAATTTGAAAAATTTGACTTTTTTCAAAAATGTTACGCTACAGGACTTACACTTAACCCGATCGTCTTTGTTTTAGGCTCAAATTGTAGGTGACTAAATTGTCCATAGAAAGTTTTCTCAAATTTTTTATATTGTTCGTTTCCAAAATATCGAGCGCCAAATTTAAAAATTCGGAAAAAAAAAGATATTTTCACTATTTCGGCCATAACTTTTTCGTTTTTTACTTTCTCGAATAATTATTTTTGCACTTTACAGCTCTCGTGAATACGTCTTTTAAGCTTTTTGTGAATATCATATCTTCACAACTCTCCAAGATATAACGGGATCGCACTTTTTCGTGAAATCGGAGCCTACACTGGAGCGAACGAAAAGGCATAGCGCGGCGCTAGCGGCCAACATGAAAATAAGCATCGAGATGGCAAAATTTAAATTCAAAACAAGACGTCAAAATCTATAAAAATATTTTAAAACTTCCAGAAAACTTTCCAGGTAACCTCCTAATCGACCAAATTACTGGGCTATTTATGTTTTTGTCAATTCACAATTAAGTTTAGTTAAGTCGGTACATGTGCAACTTTGCACGAACGAAATCCTGTAATTGTAATACTGTATTTTAATGAAAATTAGTAAAATAACTACGAATTAAGGATCAGTTCACACACCTTTCGAATACTCGAATAGTATTGAAGCAATTTTACAGCGAAGTGAAAAAACTCCTAAATCCTGAATCCTAGTGTGAACAGTAGTTCTAAAATGGCTTCAATAAGTGAATCATACTATGAAAAAGAAAACTATTGAATTTTAACTCCATTCTTAGGCCTGAAGTAATGTAGAGTCCTAGATGATGTTTCATAGCACAATTCACTTACTGTGGCCATTTTAGTCCTGCTGTCCTTAAATAGCAGATTGGTGTACCACTTTGTTTTTTGTTAGTTCAATAAAGACACAATTTTATACTAAGTATATATCAGTGGCGTGGGGTTACTATAGCTCCATTCCTATCGGCTTCACTTACCACTTACCTTTTATATACTTTCATCCAAATCCCTACCTATTATACAGGCTAGGGCTTCCCTATGAAGGAGAACCAGCCTTCGCCACTGGTATATATATAGACTTTTTTAAAACGATTTAGGTATCCAGTATAAGGTTTTATTACTCAAATAAGGGTTAACATATAAAACAATTTTTTAATTTACGTTCTATGGCCTACCTTATGTGATTCATGAGCAGCAGTATTCCAAAGAACTTTTAACATTATTTACATTTTTTTATATTTTAATGCATGTGTCTAAATAAAAGTATATAGTCGTAGAGAACCATTGTATAGATGTTATTGTATTTGGAAATGAATAAAACAATTGAAATGTATGTTTCATTATTATTTACAACAATTGTAGAGAGAATACCTTACCATAAGGTCGCTGTCTCGAACATACCGGCGAACGGCGCTGCGGCGCGCGCAGGCGGGCGACATACTCACCCATGGTGCAATTTTAAAGATTGCTCCATGTACTCACCACTTGAAAGGAGTGCAGTGTGTCAAGCGGTGAGTATGCCGTATGGCGCCCGCCTGCGCTCTGTATTCGATACAGCGGCCTAAAGGTGTTTCCTAACCCAGAACATTCGCCGGCAATGCCCCAAATCTAATATTGAGTAGACGTGTAGGTAATATTTTAGAATTTATTTTGATCAGTACAAATAGTTACAGATTTAGATACCTTGACCCTCGGGCATCATACCAAAGGGTTTTTGTGGTGGTGTGTGTGGTTCCACTTACAACTGTCGATCCTGGCTACCCTGTAGTACCGATTAGTAGTTGAAATATATAGAGGGCATAGATGTACCTCTTATATCTACTAGTAATTAATATTAGAAGTCAAGAGGTCAATTTTCTGTTATAAAAGTGTACAAATAGGTACACTTAAATCATTTTAAAAGTGCACCCCTCTCCACCATGGTTACTACCTATAGACTATAGGTAAAACCATGTTTTTAACGCCCTTTGGTAATCGGTGTTTTTAGGGTTCTGTAACCAAGGGGTAAAAACAGGCCCGTCTGTCACCAGTCTGTACCTCCTTAACCGTGATAGCTAGACAGTTGAAATTATCCCAGATGATATGAGTATTTCTGTTGCCGCACAACAAAGCATCATACACAATTTCAAACACTTCCTACGTCTGCCACTCGAAACAAATTGTGGGTTATGTTCCATGTAAATGATATATTGCTACCAAAGCTGCAATGTCAATGATATTGTAAAAAAAAATTCTAAAGATCACCGATTCGTTCTGCGTTTTATATTCTGCTAACAGCCTATCCATGTTGTCGTCTCCACTTTTGGTTACATTACAATATTATTTCTGGCTTGGCAATTTCCTTACTTACAATTACTGGTGACATGTGCATTGATGACAACATTATTACTGCTTTATTCTATTTAGGTACGCTCCTGCGACTGCAACCTGCTCCCTCCCCCTCCCTCCCTCCTGCAACTGTGTGCTCCTGCACACAGTTGCTTCTTTCCTAAAGGCGAAGGTTCGCCCTCTCCTTGTGTGGTTGCATATTTGCAGGAAGAAACCGTTAATTTTGTTCTTACCGTTCCAACTAGTATCCTATTCAATGAATTCGAGGAATGAGCCAGATGTAGAGACAAAAAAATTATCCGTAGTTACATTCAGTCCTGAATATTAATATTCAAAGATAGGTATATAATAATAATATTCAAAGTATGTGTATCACAGTGCAGCCTCCGTAGTCTAGTGATTAGAGCTTGGCTCTCGACTCGGAAGGTCGAGGGTTCGATTCCCGCATTGGAACATCAAAAAATGTTGTTTCCAAGTTTGGTTAGGACAATGCAGGCCAGTCGTGTCGGTTATCCGTCCTACTGGCTTTCAAAAGTAAAGGAAGAGAGAGTGCTCTTGTGTACCGCGCACACACTTGAGTACTATAAAATTACTCCTGCGTAATTGCGGTTTCCATGAAACCGGCCACCGTCACCGAAATCGGTGTGGGGGAGTTATATTTATTTTATTGTGTAACGTAAAAGCAGATCTTGATTGTTAACATTACGTATAAACTGTATGAAGGCACCCGGGTACCTCGTCACTCTAATATAGGTGTTTTATTTGTCACTCACATAAGGGTTAAGTAGTTAAAAGAGGAAAAGTGGTCCATGGTCGGAACCATGGAGCTATAAAAGCTCCATGGTTTCGACGTTAATGCAAAATTTTATATGGCTGATGCCATCTGCTGTGCAAATACTACAACTTTGTCCTTATAGAAAAATAAATATTTTACCAATTTACAAGTATCAATGTCTGCTACTGCCATCTGTTGTAAGAATACTACAACTTACTTATTTGGTTAAACATTGTACTAGCGCCATCTCGTTTTCATTTATCTTATTAATATAGATGTCATAGTTTTCCTATTCACCTTCCGATGTCGCTTTTAAAGTTTATTTCAACTGCGCAGTAAATCTTACCTTTAAAGTAAATTTATAAGATAAAATATATTTTTTTAAATGAGCACCGTAAAGCCTGTAAAAAGACTACGCTATAATATAATACCATGTAGTATATAGCTCATAGCACAACAATATCGCGCACCATACATTAATAAGGACACGTCCACACTGTATTGTACTATATATTATTGGCTTACTATACGCTATAAAATAGTACGCTGAGTTCGTGCTGTGGTATATCGTGCGCCGCCTTCTCCCTCACCCCCGGCCGTCATGCAAGCGAAACGAGCGACACAGCCATACTGAGATTTCTACACACTATAAATGCTTGCGATAATATCGCGTAATGTGAACGCCATACTATATAGTATAGCATTAGTTCTTTCTTTGATATACTATATAGCAAAATAGTATGGCGTAGTCTAAAAAGAGCTTTAAAGACAAAAAAATATAAAAAACTATACATCCCTGGCCACTTCATTATTTGGACAGATTGCTACTTATTGACCACGGAATAAAAAAATACTAGTTATTGACAATATTGTCATGTCATTCCTTGTTTTTTTTCAACTCTTCTAAGGTTTTCAAGTCCGTTTGAGCTGAGTTTAGAAAAGCGTATTGTTACATAATCATAATATTATACTTAGTGCTGATTAATTTTTTTGATTGATTTCGATTTTAAGTTAGTAATAGAACCATCATGTTTCGACCTCGGATCCTTGGATCTCTTCAAAATATTTTAAAAATCCAACCTCTGCATAATATGAATGTGAAGAGATGGGATAATAATACACCTACTCGGCCATTTGATAATTTGCCGTTTATTATTAAAAACAGGTTCGACATCCATTTATATACCATATTAGATATTTACTTGTATATATAAACTGGTTTTTATTATCATTTATCAGAAAAGTAACTTCTAATCGTCCTCTTGTTATTATTTTTCTTATTATTTAAATATGTAATATGGATTTTCATTAAGTCATACAGATTTTAATGGTTTCCAGATTTGGAGGAACTCTTAAGTTTACAATCTTCTTCGGTGTTGCATTATGGTCTCCATTTGTAATTCTTTGGTATATGATGGCAAAAGGAACAATGTAATAATTTTTATTTGTATGTACTTAATTAGAAAACAAATAAAACAAGTTGTTTTGGAATAATTTACTGAATTTAACGTAGCATCTAATAACAAGGTTTGTCTAAGAACTTAAGGCCATGATGGTGAGCCACCTTCCTTGACTTTTCCACCGTACAGGCAAGACTTGTCTCTGAAGTTAGTCATCCTCAAAGTCTCCGCATCATCCAGTACTTTACCAATGTAAAACCCTGTCATCGGGACAGCGAACCAGAGGTAACGGGCTGTGATACCAAAAACCGCCATGTTATTTTTTTTGCTGGCTTTTCCACTGCTTCGTGTAACTCCAATCAAGGTAAATAATAGTCAATGATACCACTGGAGCTGATATGCTAAGCAGATTCCTCTTCAGGAACTGCACGACCGCCATAAAATCTGAAAGGAAAATGTTTATTACACATGTATTTTTAGAAAAAGAACCAGCCAAGTGCATGTCAGGCCACCCATTGAATTGGTCACCCATAATTTTAGTCACCCATAATGAATGAATTAATTAATTATTTATTTATTAAAGTTACACAGTTATTTAAAGTTAAACATTAAATTAAGTTATTTGGAAAATTTTGGAAAATGGGGTTGGTATTTATTACAAGTATTCCAAGTAATCACATTTAGATAACTGGAAATCTGTATAATCCAAATTAATGAAGAAGAACAGTTTGTGAATAATTTTCCATAAACATATAGCTATAGGACTGGTCGAGACCTAATGGTGCTGATTGGTGCTGAAAATTACATTATAGACTGCTATAATCATAGACTTATGTAGATACTTATATTATAACCAATTGATATTGGGTTGGTACATTTAACTTGCAGGTATAAATTTATTTGATTGCGATTGGTAGACCGGATAATCGAATCTCTACTCTATATATACGAATAGAGGAGTATGAAATTAGGCACAGTTAAAGAGAATAATAAATTGCGGAGGAGTGAATATCTGCACAAAAATGTTGTAATTTGTACTGCTTAAAAATACAAAATTAATAAAAATAACATCACACACACTACCTCAGAGACACATTTGTCAATTTGTCTCTTACATTCAATAGACAACATTAACATTTTTATTTTGTGTCTAACAGCCACACTTAAAGAGGCATTTAATGTTTACTTAAGGAGATACTTAGTAAAGAAAATCTCTAATTATAAGACAAAGTCCATATTGTTACTGACAAAATCTCTACTATGTTGTTTCTTATGTAAACATAAACTAACTCTGAGTGCAGCTGTAAAAGGCAAAAGAACCCTAATAATCAAACTAAAAAATTCATTAATATGGTCAAAGTATGACAACTAGTACAAATAATTAGTACCTACAAAGTTTTAATAACATTTTACAAAATGCAAAAACTACTTGCAATTTTATCTGAACAAATAACAAAACTGCTTTTGGCCAAAGACTGAACACATCAACGAAACCTAAACATAGAACACATATTTATCGATGTTGGGTAAATTGATCCATCGTTTAAATCCATATGCGTATAATTACGTTTGATGTATCAAATAAAAAAGTGTAACACTAAAATGAGCAAATATCCACATCGTTTTATTACGTAATAATTTTCAAAACGAAGTAATTTCGTTTGTAAATAGTGAAATACTATTATGAAACAACAAAATTAACTTGATATAGACATATTAGATTTATGAAAGAAAGACATATATTACAAAACGAAATATGCGTGTGCATACTTTTTGTTTATTTGCAAAAAAAATCAATTCTAACCTAAATTTATAGGTTAATATTAAATATTACACATATCGAAATATACTTTAAATTAATAAATTATAGATTTTAACTTTGATCGGATTATTTAATATTAATAAATTCATTATACAATCTAACCTTTAGCAAAATAACACCCCTTGTGACACCCTATTGTAGGTGTAGGATTCAGATTTTGACTTGGTTTTGTCACCCAAAAAAAGTTTGCTGTCAAAACTCAAAAGTCAATTCGAATTTGTTTTTTTTTTTCAAGATTTAATGGCCTGGTAACGAGACCTTTATGCCAAGTCTTGTTTTGAGGTAGGTAGGTACTTCAGACTTATAATGTAACACTTTAAATAGTTCCCACAGTATTTTTTTTTATATTTGAATAACGCACTAAAACTTTTCTTGTTTTTGAGCAAATCACACAAATTGCGGTGGGAGGTAGGTATCACTGATTTCTATAATTTCCTTGTGGCTCGGCCCTCATATCTTTCTTCCATGCTGTGGCCTGTGCTATATGATGATCCCGAAAAATTTAGTGCTCTGAAAATAGAACTCTGTGCTATTACAATACAGCTGAAAACCTTAAAATCAGTGGTGGATTAGACTTTTTGCGCTTTTTGATGGACTAAATTATAATATTCTTTTTGATTCAATCATAGATGTATTATTATTAATTTATGATGCTACAACCGAGATCTATTGACAATCTATAACTATAACATATTTTACCCATTTATATTCATAATTACAGAAGCTAGAAGCGCGGACAGACAGAATGACGGACGGACAGAGCGAAACTATAAGGGTTCCTTGAGTATTATGGAAGCCTAAAAATGAATTTAATTCTATTTATGAAATATTTTGTATATTTATGAAATTTTCTACGAAGTCATAAAAATAAATGAAAACCAATTTTTAAATTTATTGTTACATTTTCTCTGGTTTGAAATTTAGGCGTTCTGAAAAATTTGCCGCCCAAAATCGTGTCGCCCTAGGCCCGGGCCTCACGGACTTAGGCGTTAATCCATCAATGCTTAAAATGAAGATTCCGTAATAAAAAGCCACAAAAAAAATATTTCAACAAAATGCTTTCTTCCCAAAAAAAATATTTCAAAATTTAAACAATTTTTACTCTCGCGAAAACGTAGTCCGGGATTTAATGACGTAACTAAATATACAAAGCAAACGTGGACGTGGTTAGGTATACTTATACCTTATGATGATAAGTATTATATGCCTGAGAAACAACTTATTATTTTGAGAATATTCTTTAATGGTGGAGATACTCTCTTTACACTGTAAACTTATAAGATTTTCGAAATAGTCGTGATTAGTACCTACTCACTAATGTGGGAATAGTGGAAGCACCAATGGGAGAGCCGACCGAGCGAGGTGGTATGCCCGGTTAGGCCGAACCCCCTCTTGTATGAATTTCAGATGTCGTATATGTATATAGTGCCGATCTTAGAAAACTTCGATAGCGCGATTCAGGATTGTCCGTCCGCCGTCTGGTTGCCGAGGTCCGCCACACATAGTTATATTATCTTTGAAAAGAACTCCAGACAAGTTGCTCATTATAGAGCCGGATACGGCCTATAGCATTACGACCCGTTTCAATAACCTATATATCTATAACTATTTGTTATAAACGTCGCCATTCAATCATATGATGATTTGTTGCGATACAAGTTTGACGTTTTTAACAAATAGGGTAATGAAACGGGCGATTAGCAATGAGGAATTATTGATACCCGCTTTTTTTCTGCGATTAGGTTGGGACTATATGCTCCGGAATCTGGAAGGCCGTAGAAAATTCTGAGCATTGAAAATAGAACTCTGCGCCAATACAATATAGTTGAAAATGGAAGTTTCGAGTGTCATATATGACATTGACATTTGACGCGACACTAATGTATTCGATTTTCAACTCTATTGTATTAGCGCAGAGTTCTGTTTTCAATGCTCAGAATTTTTTACGGCCTTCCGGATTCCGGAGCATATAGTCCCAGCCTTATTGGGAATATTATTAGATAATGTCGATTTCGTTTTTCCAGCGTTTTAGGTTTAATTTCTTTTAACAAATAAATTTTCTTTTAAATAGGGCCCCCGATCAACCCTCCATCAAACGGTTTGACTCAAACCTTTTTTTTTTTATATATGGCATCGGCTTATAACCAATCGCCAGTGTCAAGTTAAAAAGGCGGGAAATAGAACTTTCGTTTCAATTTTCAACACCGTATTCCTATTTCGTCAAGTCTCAAGTCTAGTCAAAGTCCAAATATATAATCAGTACAGTCTATGAGTCATGTCAGTCGATTCAGTAAAGTGGTAGAAGCTTTACTGAAAGTTCCTAGGGAGTTTTGGCGGGAAACACAAAACGTTTTTAGAAGTTGTACCACTTGCCCACACTTGTGCACGATAACGAATATTTAATGGTTACACATTAAGAACCGAAATAACATAAATTTATGAAATTTTACAAATTCCACAACATTGAACCGTCCCATTGAACTCCCCGGCAAAAATCTGACTCAAACCTTACGTGTTTGATGCAACCGTTTGACGTCGGTTTGATCGGTTTGTCAAACGGCACTGTTCAGTTTCAATGTCACTTTACTGTCAAACAAATCAAAAATATGTACCTAATTCCATCAAAATAATCTTAAAACCCGTAAATGTTTGAAAAACTGTTCAAACTAACTTTGTAAACGACCAAATGCCCCTTGGGGTAGACCCAACGCACACAAAGTCGCGTGGCGTAAGTGGTATCAAAAACGGTCAATAAGAATTTCCGATTCTTTTCTTCCACCAGGTGGCTCTTGGTAGCCCAACGGTCCTTGTCGTGTCAAAAAACTCAGATGTCACGAATTTAAAAACCCTCATTGGTTTGACTCCAACCATTTACGTGTTTGAGTCAAACCCTTTGACCGTCTCGGGGGCTCTTTACATTCAAAACCTATGGGCTATGACTACTATATTTTATCTGTGGTCACAAATAACAAACTAAAATATTATAACCAATCACAAAACATTAAATTTTCCATAAGCCAATCACAGAGTTTGTAAATTGACATTTCTGTTCTTCTATTAGTCACGGTTGTGCTATTCATGCTATGCAATTTTGTAAGCTATGACTTTCGAAATATAATCGAGATTCGACATGAAGGAGACAAACAAAGTGAGCACGGCTGCACAGCAATCAACGGATCAACGAGGTCGATTTACGAAGCGATTGGTGACTGTCGAGTGGCGAGTGCCTTCGTCATCGCGACCCACGAGCAGGGTTTCACGAGTTTAGATTTTTAAAATCAGTGGGAATATCAAAATTATGTTGAATTTGAAGTGATTAATAGTATTGGTGATGTTGACCCTAGGGTTATCGTTATTTCGCAAAAAAACTGTAAAAGAACATACGTTTACTGTAGTAATCCGTCAAAAATCAAGAAAGCTTCAAACGTGTTTGAAGCTTTCGGTTTCGGATTAATGGAACTATGAACCTGGACCCTTTAACGTTTAGCTTATCACAAATAAATTATCTCGTTATAAATTTAAATAAGAAGAACTTCAAGCAGACAAGCCAAGAATTGACTCAGGTAAGAAAAATCAAATAATACATTGTCTTTGTTTTCAATTGTCGCCATATTGTGAATTTCTCGGGCTGCCACGAGCTAGTTTGGTAATGAATATCACTTTTATATTTCACGTAACTGAAGCTATTGTTGCAAATACATTTCGTAATAACCTTTGTCCGATTGCCGAATCGAAATTAACTTTCTGATGCCATAAATAATCTCGACACGAGATACCTATTAAAGTACCGTTACAGAATGGCGATGATCATCACACATTCCTTTTTAATTTTTTGTACAATCCATTTTCGTAATTGTGTGCTCAAAGAAAGGTACCTATTAGGTATTTAGTAACTAATATTATTATGACATTGTTATGTGTATATATTGTTATATTTCAATTTTTTGTTTGTTTTGTTATTTAGTTTTTAGTTTTCATAATTTTAACAAAAAAATTCCTGGAGTGATTCCAATTAATACGTAACTAATTATTACGAGCATAACATGTTATGCTATATCTAAAGTAAATCAGTATTTTATGTAGTTTATTTTGGTTATGATGATTTTGACATCCATAAAATTCGTTTTTGATGTATAATTTAGATATTTTGATCATCTTATACCTATTTTGATGTCTTACCTCGACTATTCTGGTGTTATTTCTGTAAAAGGTTATCATATTAAGTTGGTGTTTCCTATCATTTTTATAGGTTAAGTTTTGAAAATGACTCAGTTTTTAAGATTTCTACAAACATGTTATATTAAAAGTTATTAAAAAGTAAATTAGTAAATTGAAATTAACATTTCTTACAGGAAAGTATAAGAAATGTTGAGAAATTTAAATCATTACAGAAAGCATGGCAAAATTCTAAGCATAACTGTAACAATAAGAAATATTATGATCTAAATACATAAAATGCTTTTGATCCACATTATGGTTTAACTATAAAAGTAAGACAATTGCAAAAGATAAACATTATTATTGTGTCCTCATAAATCTTGACTTTATTTTGTTTGATAAATATATAATGCAAGAGAAACAGAAGTTTTTAATTCAATTAGTAATAGTATCAGCCAGTGAAAGTCTCATCAAAACCCGGTTTAGCAATTTCAGAAATTTTGTGGAACTGTGGAACAAATGTAATACAGAAGACAATAAATTAATTTTTACCTGACTACCTAAGATAATAACCAATTATTTTATAAGAAACTTGCACGCGACTTCGCTGCCCGGACCATCTATTGCAATCCTTATATAAGGATCCAGCTTTTGCCCACAGATCCGACTTGTTAAATACAGTATCCCACTGGAACACTGTACTTTTTTGGGATTTCGGGTAGCCTATGTGTTAATCCAGAACTTAAACTACTACCATACCAAATTTCATCAAAATCTGTTCAGTAGTTATTGACTGAAAGGGTAATAAACATCCATCCATCCATCCTCAAAGACTTTTACATTTTTAATTGTTGTAGGATGTATACATCATAATAAGAGCATATGAATATCAACTGTCAACAAAATCAGTGCAATTTTAAAGATTTTCTATACAAACTTTCAAGCACAATTTCACCTCCTTAGGGATGGAAGTTTTCAAACTTCCTTCATAGTATATGTTTATGTTATAAATTAAAACAACCACAAATTTCAACTTTCTACCAGTAGCGGTTATGGCTGTGCATGCATCTATATATCAGTGAGTCAGTGGGGACATCTCCTTTTATTTTATAAAATATAATTATTAAACATTCTAAGGTAAATGTATGTAAAGTATTTCACTACATAAGAAAGTATAAAAGTGGCCACAAGTGATAGATGTATATGAATGGGTCCGTACACCTACGGACCCTTTCATATACATCTATGTATATGAAAGGATCATCTATGCATACGTCCTACTTGTGTCTAGTTAAAGTAAAAATTATTCTGACCATTTACTAGGTTCACAAAACCCTGGCAGTACTATAGTCATGAAGTCACAGACCACAGCTTGTTTTATAGCGAATGCATATTATTATTATTAAAATATTTTGTATAATTAAAATATAATTAGCGTAATCTCGAATTAACATAATATAAATTGTTGTTATCAAGCATTTGGATAATTAAATCTATTTACACCTTACCTTACTTGCTAATAAAACAAACTTTATTAGCAAATGTAAGTGTACAATTCAATTAATATTATATGTCCCTATAATATTGCTAGATATAATATTAATTAAATTGTATGATATGGATTTCGCAAAGTAATGCCTGATTCTATTAACTATTTAAAATTAAGGTTTTTTACTTTTAAGGAATAAATGGAGAAGTTGAAAGAAATATAATAAAGTTAATAGGATAATCTCAAATCCATATAACTGAGGCCCAGATATATTTTTTTTAATTTATAATAATGTCGGAAAGAAAATATTTGTGTTTTATGTTTGCCTGATATCTCTTGTGATGTCACATAGCATTATTTTTCCGTAAGGATAAGATTTCTGCACTTATCACTTTTTTTATTACAAAGTATGTCACACTTGATGTATGACTGTCAGTTATGATTGTTTTCAAGAATTTTATAAAAATTCAGATCTCTACTAAGTTTGAGTATATTGCAATTGCAAAATTATGTAATGCTTTGGTAATATTATGTAGTAATATAAGTTAAGCAAAGCGAAGTTTTATTTTCTGTACTTTATTTGCTCAGCGACTTATAAATTTATTAATATAATTAATATAAACCCTAAAGGGTTAGTTGGGGCAGGAGGTGCATCTTTATTGATGTATAGATTCCCGAGTCTATGGGTAAAGATGGCCAATGCAATAGATCTAGATGGCATCTTGCCCCAATTGATAATATTATTAGAAATTATTTTTAGTTGCCACAGCAGTAATTTTACATCCATCTGTCCATCGAACTGTCTGTCACCAGGCTGTATCTCATGAAGCATGATAGACAGTTGAATTTTTTACAGATGATATTATATTACTGTTGCCGCTATAACAACAAATAGGTACTAAAAACAAAAAAAAATAATTAAGATGGGCTCCCATACAAAAAAAATTTTGGCTGTTTAGTACAGAATCCTTCTTGCTTGAGTCCAACTCGCACTTGGCTGGTTTTTTTATTGCTGCTATAAATTGTTTATGTTAGTATGGAGGCTATAATTGGCTGCACCTTCATTTGTTAAACAAAATTTAATAATTCGTTAGATATCATAATACACTTGTTTCAAATTAGTTATATATTATAGTTTCAAAAATTTATTAAAAATTAAGATACCCTGTTTATTAGTTAATTTATATGCAAAATTTTATGTTGTTTATAGTATTGTGCTATAATTTTCTTATTTTGGATCAACAACATTTTATTGTAAACAAACACTCTGTTTGCAAATGCATAAAAATATATTTTTTAATGAAATTGACCAGGAAACGAGCAGACGGATCTCCTGATGGTATGTGATTACTGCCCCCTATGGACTCTCACGACATCAGAGGAGTTACACTTGTTTCTCCTCTGGTGATGCGCACTTGCTATCCTGGTCCTTAAAATCCACAACCACCCTCGGACCTCCGGTAACCTCACTTGGCAAACATTTCACGCCGGTTTCGTGCCGAAGCATGGTTCTTCCACACATTTAAAAATTATTGTAATATATAATATTTATTTTAATATTCATAACACTGACCTAAATTGCATGCCCAAAGTTGTGTGTAATATAAATAAAAAAGAAATTAAAAATTTTAAGAAACCCCCCCGACACAAAACTATAAATAGTAATACTTTTAAAGTATCTTTTTTACTATGTGTTTTTGATGTGTGGTACTTAAAATTGTTAATTTTGTTTCTATTGCACACTTGTTAAATTAATTTAACAGGGAGATGACTACATCTAAAATATTTCATTTCATTAGATAATATAATCAGAAATATTGAGGCATTACTTCTTGGTAAATGTTAAAAAAATATATTATTTAATTTGTAGTTTATTAATTAGATACATCTAAAAGTACAAAAAAAAGTTTTTTTTTGCTAACTTAGTAAACAAAACATCATTAGTTTACTTACATCATTAGTTTACTTACATCATATACAAAAACATTAATTATGGTAAGTATGAACTTAAACGCACAAATATCGTAAATATTTACAAATACGTTCCTGCGACTTTATACTTCACACACTTACCTAGGCGTGACGTCACAGCTAGTACCTAGCCTTGACGTCACAGGTTCTAGACCTAGCGAAATTTTGTATATATATCGCTGTACCTTTGAAAATATTGACTTTTGATATACTGTTTCTTCTGAGGGATTACTCATATTAATTAAGAGAACTATTCATTTATGCAATAAAAATTTCGGTCATCTAGCCTATTACAACCTTCTTCTAACTGGTCTCTGCGAAATTCTTTCTATTTGATATTCTGATTATGCCCATGCTACCATTGACTAATTGACCAAAAGTAGTAGGTTCCTTGGACTATAGATACATATATTTTTACAACCACTTATAACATTTGCATATTTTTTTTATGTAAGAAGCGAAGTTCTAGTATCATGCTGCAGCATCAGTCGCAGACGATCACCTCACATCTATATATACATTGCACATCCTATTCATTGGATGCTTTTTAATGAACCAAAACAAGATATTTCTGCTGTATGTTTGTGAAGAGTTGGATATCCTACGGATTCTAGGTACCTTTCATCAACTAGAAAAAAGGCTGATGACCTTCAAACGGCTGAGCATATTTTCTTGGACCATGGTTAAGATCAATCACGTCAGCTTTCAAGCCAAAAAAACGCATATTAATCGGACCTCTTGTTCAGGAGCTACGATACCACGGATAGACAGACAGACACGTCAAACTCATAGCACCCTTCTTTTTTGTTGGGGGTTAATAAAAGGAGATGACTGACTGACTGTCTGTAAAAAACGTGAAATTTGGACAGTAGTTTTAATTTTCATTGTAGATGCGCTCTAAGTAGGGATTTTGAAAAATTCCATCCTTAAAGGAGTGAAAATCTTTAAATCGCACCAATATCGATGAAAATTGAGATTCATGCTTTTAAATACATTTGATTAAAGGCGGGGTATGTTAGAATTTACCATCTGAATAAGGGGATTGGGGGGTAAAATGTAAATGTAAAGTACGTTTTTTATAGTTTTTTGAAATTCGTCCCCTAAAGGGTCGAAATGGGGGTAACTTTGTATAGTGAAATATCAACAGCTAGTTGGATTACGTTGAATTTTGTCACGAAATTATTATAACGCAAATATCTGTTAAAAATGTTTTTTCTGAAATACATACCCCACGTAACGGGTGCAACGGGGACGAAGTCGATCGCTAAGGCTTGTATAATAATAATACTCGTATGTAAGATCTAGACCTAGTTTTTAGGGTTCCGTGATACTCAAGGAAATCTTATAGTTTCGCTCTCTCCGTCTGTCTGTTCGCGCTTCTAGCTTCTGTAATTAGGAATATAAATGCATGAAATTTGGTATAGTTATAGTTTGTACATAGATCTCGGTTTTTGCGTCATAAAATAAGAATAATTTTATATTTTAGGGTTGTCTCTCCATACAATATGAAAAATATTTTTTCAATCTACCCCATCGTGTGGGGTGTCGTTAAATAGGTATTTTTAAACAAAGGCAAGATTTCATACATAAGTTACTTAAAAAGTCGTCAATTTTCAAGTAATCGGCCTCCAAAGTGGTTTACAGGTTGGTCCCCCCTGGCATTTCTAAACTATAGGAGATAAAAACTTGTAAGTTTCCATGCTGATAGACCATGTTAAAAACTCTTTAGGAATTTTCCTAAAAATTATTTTGAGCGAAATCGGACAATATCGTTTGAAATAGTTCGAAGAAAATATATTGCGCATTGATAGTTACGGAGCCCTCCTTAGACATGTCCTGACATGCTCTATTATATTTTATTAGTCTTGGCGCGTCTCGTGCGTCGAACGGTATTGTTTCGTCCCAGGATGTCCGCTCAATATTTTGGTCAAATTATCGTTTGGTGTAGTTTTTATTTTAAAAATAATATCCTTCTACTATTATAAATGTGAATGTTTGTGAGGATGAATGGATGTATGTTTGTTACTTTTTAACGCAAAAACTACTGAACGGATTATTATGGTAGTAGTCTAGATTAACACTAGATTAAAACAAAGGTTATTTATATTTTTATTTTTATCCCGAAAAAGTACAGTGTTCCCGTGGGAACTTTTTATCAGCTCCATGCTTAGGAAACTATTTACGCGAGTGGAGCCGCGGGCAAATGCTAGTATATAGTAGATTTTCACACATAATAATGTATTGTTTAGCATTGACTATCCAGTCCGGGCGCAGTCGCTGACAGCCAATAGATTGGTTTAGCTGGCTATAATCGAAAGTCGATACTCGATACCGTGGTACACTCTCGTGGATTGTCTACTGCATTCCTGTGGATATCCACGGTGTATTAACCGGCAAATTAAAATCAATGAAATCTAAATTTTTAACCGACTTCCAAAATAAGCAAGCGGTTATACGTTCGGCTGTATCTATAATAGGTCTTTACCTATGAAATTTCCGTTCTGCAGTACTGGCCATTTCAAATCAAAATAATTTTTGTTTGGCTAAGAATTCTAATTTCAAATTAATTTTATTTTAAAAACATGGATTTCTTTTTCCAAAAGTAGTCATTTGTTTATTGATTAGTGTTACATTTTCATCGCATTTCAATCTTTTTCGTCATCATGGATATGGTTAAAAATTCGAGTAATTATGGAATATGAGTACCGTCGTGGCAGCGACGCGGCACAAGCGGCACGCAACATCAACGACGTTTACGGAGCTAACACTACAAACCAACGCACCACCTGTTATTCTACTAGACGCTATGCAGACTTACAAAACCCTAATATAGTCCCTTGCTTAATAAACATTAAATTAATAGGCAATACTATATGGTTATTAAGATTTTGATTATAAAAAGATACGTAAGATACAAATTGTTTTCAAATGCGAAGCTTAATTATAATATTCAGTACCTGGGTAATTTTAAAAAGTAAAAAGAATCACAAAAATATCTATCTGGCCGGGATTCGAACCCACCACATTCCGAATTTTCGAACAAAACCAAAATTATACATACGCATACCAAACCGCCAATCGGACTGACATAAATATTGTTGCACGATCAAAGAAAAAACATATTAACGCTAAAAATGTGCGGTTTCCCAGCGATAAGACCTAGCTAGATCGATTTTTCTCCCCAAAAGTAGCTGCAATCTACATACAAAATTTTATGGTAATACTTGCAGCCGTTTTCGAGAAACCGAATATGTATTTTTTCGTATAAAGTCTCGTAAATTGTCTCGTATAAAGTATACCTCAACAAAAACATTTTCATGTAAAGTGATGCCAAGACGATACCATTTGACTCGCACTGTCAAAAAGCTATCAAATCTAATGAAAAAACCAAGCTTATGACTATACCAAACTTCTAACTCTACACGCCTTACCTCTACAAGCCTAACTTCACATGATCTACACCTTAGTCAAGTTATGGGGCCTGGCCATTTCGCTATATTCGCTTTTCCGTAAGGTGAAAAATTTATGGACTGTTTTTCTGTTGAAACTATTCTCGTAGGAACGAAACGGCCAAGCCATATAACTTGACTTAGGTCTAGAGTTTGTGAAGCTGGCTTGTAGAGATAAGGCGTGTAGAGTCATAAGCTTGGTTTTACATGAGAATTAGACTAAAAATTTGCGTAGGTAAGTCTCTTACAAATTTTCATCCCCTAGTTTAAGGGCTTGGAGATTAAAAGTTCCAAGTCTGATAATTTTTATGTTGTTTCTGTGCTAATACTAGCTTACATACCAAATTTCAGCTTTCTAGGACATCCGGAAGTACCCTATAATTTTGTTGATCATCAGTGAGTCAGTGACGAAATCAGGGGATTTTAGGTATCAATAAAATCTAAAGTATAATACCTATACAATCTGTTAAATTAGTTTGCTATCGGGAACATATCCTGAAAATTTCGTTTATCTGGTATAATCCAAACCCAAGTTATGAGGGTTAAAAAAATCGACGAAACGCTTCGAAAAAAGGTGGTCTGGTAGTGCCCTTGCGCTTCGCTTAGCTCGTCTTGGTCATCAGATGCATTTATCTGAATAACACTTCAAAAAGATAAGACTATAACTTATAGGTTTGGATTACAATTCGTTAAAAATGTTCCTTAGTTTGCACTTCTATTAAGACTTCGACAGACTGGAAGTTAAATACCCAAATTTAACCCGTTGGCTTAATTTTATTTGCTTGGCTTCCTCCTGCAAAGTGCAGTTCTTGATCAAAACTCTGGAGTCCTGATCTTTCCTTGGCACATTTACTAGTAATAATGTTAGTACTGCAAATCATAAACGGTGAACGCTTAAAGCAATTGAATAACAGGTCGTCTTTAAAAAGTATACCTATAGAAATTAACGAGAGGAAACGAGCAGACGAATCGCCCTCCAAAAAGGTAATCCCGGGGGGGACCAACTTTTAAACCACTTTGGAGGCCGATTAGGTACTCGTAAATAGTCATGTCATCGTTTATAAAAAAGTCATGTATCAAACCTTGCCTTTATTTTAAAATACCTATTCAATGATACCCTATACGATGAGGTAGAATAAAAAATATATTATTTTTCATCGCCACTTCACATGTATGAAGAGCCACCCCTAAAATATTAAATTATTATTATTTTATGATTCCAAAGCCGAGATCTGTACACAGATTTAACTATACCAAATTTCATCTATTTATATTTATAATTACAGAAGCTATAAGCGCGAACAGACAGACAGACAGACGGACGGTCAGAGCGAAACTATAAGGTTTCCTTGAGTAATGCGGAATACCCTATAAAAGTGAGTAAAGCATGTCAATTTTTTTTTTTTTAGAACGGATCATATTATAGTCCCTGCCTTACACGACGCTATGAATCATGGCTCATCATTGTCCAATACAGTATTCTGAAATTCTCGATCTCATGCTGCTGTCGACATCGTACAACTCTGAGCCTTTGCAGACTGATAGCCAATTATATCATGTTCAATCGGCTGCATTTTTAATAAACGCGACTCGAACTCTACCGAGCGCAAATCCATGCGATATTGGTGCTCCATAAAGCTTTTTTATCATACAAATCGGACCTAACATAGGCGTGTCTGTGATAGCGTTAGTATCGAATATCGATCATTATGTTGGCCTTCTAATTGGTATATCCGTGGAAATAGTTGGATTTTGGCATGTGGGTGTAGTCACGTTCAAGGACTACGTGGCTATTTTAGCCACAAGTTTGTGACATTCGTTGCCATGACTCTTTAAATGCTTTTAGGCTAAGTTCCCAAGAGAGTCTTTTTGTGGTCGCGACAGAAATAACAGCACATGTAGGTATTATCAATAAAGCTTAAAATCGTATAAAATTGTCAAATCTGACATTCGACTCTTGACACTTATTATTTAGTTTACTAGCGCAGAGTTCTATTTACAGGGCAGGTTCTTTTTCTGTCGCGACCACTAAAACGCTCGTGGGATCATAGCCTAATAGCTGTACATTATAAATATAGGTACATATTATTTTCAGTTGTTATGCCCTGTTTCTATTTTCGTGTTCATTTCGAGAGGGATGGACATACAGGTCGCTGCACTAACACCATCACGGTAGGGGTGGCGTTTTATCAATCAATGGAAATTGTCCCAGACGTAACTCGAATTACCTATGTAACTATATGAACTAGATCAATATTACCTGCAATTAACACGCCCTTAATCCAACGTAGCTAGCTAAAATTAGGGTAGCTCAGTCTATCAAATTCTGTTTTGTGATTCGATACATGCATCTGTTGTTTATTTGATTGCAATTTGGCTTGTGCCTGATTGAATTGGCAGTGTCCTAGTGTGGTGCATTATCGTGCTCTTCACTAGGACATCGGCTGTGACGTGTACCAATGAGACTTTTCTGTTTTATCATCTTATGCTTTAAATGAGAAAATCTAGTATATAATAATCGTAAGCTCGGAAATAGCTGTAAATATTTCCCTAGGTTTTATCCTTGGGATTTTAAATTATATAATTATGTTTTTCTTTCGTCGTGCAACAATATATCAATAAATTCAATTCTGATATGTCAGTCCGATTAGCAGTTTGGTAGTATTCGTATGTGTAATATTTGCGTTTTTGGGAAATTCGGTATGGTGGATTCGGTAAAATATTTTTGTGATTCTTTTTATTTATTTTTTATCTACTAGGGTCTGGTCTGAGGAAACCTGCGTGTCTCCGAAGACTAACAATCTTCGAAGACCCGTGAAGTCTGTCAACCCTAAGTAGTCTAATAAACGCTTGTGTGGGAGACTACAGCCTGATTCACCTTATAATATTGAGGAGAGAGAGATCCGAGACCCATTCTCAAATTACTCTGTAATGAACAGTATGTAAGAAAAACAATTTAAGGGTATTCTAGCCTTTGAATTGTTTTTCTTGTAAAAGCACATACATAACGCTGTAACTCGTATCTACTTTATCATATTATCGCGTTCGTATGCCAGCGAAACTATTCAACATATGGGGAAAGTAGATGAGAAGTAGTTTCAAACTGCAAACTTGAAACTTGGAAGCCATCGAGTGGATGGCTTCTTACTTCCTCCGTAAATCATATTAAAATATTATGTGTGCACAAGCAATTCGCATTCAGTTATACCAATATAGTGATGCTATAATATTATGTATATTATCTGAGGCGCTTGTTTTTAACCGGTTTCCAAGAAAGGGGATCGTTATACGTTCGGCTGTATTGTTTTTGTATGTTCAAATAAAACTAAATAGTACCTGGGAGACCGAGCTTTGATCGGTGTTTTAGTAGAACGATACATTAATAAACATAAATAAAACAATATAAAAGAAAAATAAATAATAAGAATCACAAAAATATTTATCTTACCGGGATTCGAACCCGCCACATTCCGAATTTCCAAACAATTCAAAAATTATACCAGGTACGCATACCAAGCTGCCAATCAGACTGACGCAAGAGTCGAAATTTTTGCACGACGAAATAAAAAAACATTTATTGCTTAAAAATGCGTAGTTTCTAAGGGATAAGACCTAGCTAGATTTTTCTCCCCCAAAACTCCCTGCATACTAAATTTCATCATTTCATTACAAATACTTGTAAGTTGTAGCCGTTGTCGAGATACCCAATAAATATTATATAGATATAAACAAAAACAAATCCGAAACTATTTAGGGATTCTTTAGAGAGTAAAAAAAGTGACATTTATATTGGTAGCATTATATCGAGTTACTTTATTTATGTAACCTCCGCCGTTTTGTCACTTCGAGCACTTCTGAACGGATTCGAGCACATATACGGAGAAAATCGCATCCGACCGAACTGACGTCAGTTCGGCCCTTAGATTAATAACGCCTAGATAGTCTTCAAACAAACGCATCGTACAAAGTGAAGCAAGCAACAGACAAATGTAGGCGTAAGCATTACATACCGACACGCACACAAACAAAACTTTAAAGTTGTGGAGTGTGTATACTCTTAAAATTGAAATTATTGTATTTGTTTTTCTTAATATCGTGAGATGTAAAAATATAACTTATATTTCATTTTAAACCATCTAAACACAATTTGTGAATTTTATTTATGTTAAACTGGTATTAAGGAATATATTAAAGATTATTTTAATACTGGATATACTTTAAATTGAGAGTTAAAAAAATCAGAAAATATTATAAAACTTTGTCTTAGTTGCAACTATTAGTTAGCCATAAAAAATTTCAAATAAATATATTTTTACTAGTAACACTTTCACAATTCACAATAGGGCAGCAAGATGGCGACATAATATGATTTTTTTTTAAAATGTTTTAAATATTTGACTTAATACAAGTCAAATTGTTCGGACATAACATTTCATACTTACATATGAAATGTTATGTCCGAAGCTTTTTAAATTCTTTTCCGATGCATTGCGACACCCAATAACGACACAAACCGTCATAATGTTTTTAATAGTCGGAGATGTATGCACTAGCGCTTGACCTTGACAACTGACGGGTCGTTCGAACAAACAGCCGATATGGCTCAGTATGATTTACTTCACTTTTCATGCGCGTACCCGGTTTCTAGGCGTTTTAATCTAATCTTCGACCTGAACGGATTCGACCACATGCACGGAAAATTGCCGCGAGCTTCGGTCGTGTTTTTAGGGTTCCGTAATACTTAAGGAACCCCTATAATTTCACTCTGCTCGTCCGTCTGTCTATCTGTCTGTCCGCTCTCCTAGCTTCTGTAATAACTTTATGACAATAACTTTGTAGTAATTCAAAGAAAACCTATTGCGCGTTGATAGTTACGGAACCCTCCTTAGACATGTCGTGACATGCTCTTGGTCAGTTTAGGCTATTATTTTATTTATTAATTGTATTTTGGTGCAACAGTAATCACGCTATCGACGAAACCGAATTATTGTGTCATACATTTTCCAGTAATATGTTATAGAAATCATTTCTCTTTGTTTTATAGTAATAGTCTTTAGATTTTATTAACCATAGTGGCTCTAAAGTTTTAAACACTTCAATGAACTTTAATAAATTTCTTTAGACCACGTGCCATTTTTAGGGTTCCGTACCCAAAGGGTAAAAACGGGACCCTATTACTGAGACTGCTATTCGTCCGTCTGTCGCCAGGCTGTATTTTAACCTTCTTATACCATGATAGCTCGACAGTTTAAATTTTCACAAATGTATGATGTAGGTATTTCTATTGCCGTTTTATCAACAAATACTAAAAACAAAATAAAAATAAAAATTTGAGGCTCACATACAACAAACGTAATTTTTCCATTTTGTACGGAACTCATCTTGCCGACTCTCACTTGACCGGTTTTATTTTACACTCGAATTTTATTACCGTTCAGTCCAATTTTATTGCCGTTCAGTCCATCCGTACAGGTCAAATTTAATGTTGCCAACTTAGTTGTTTTACAAAGTTTTACTACTAAATTATGTATTTTACGAGGGCGGCACTGAAAATTTCTGGAATCAAGGAAGTGACACAACATTACTATTTAAAAATGTATTTATTGCTTTTCGAAGTATTCTCCGCGAAATTTGACACATTTTTCCATACGATGGAACCAATCATTGAAGCAACCATTCCATTCGGAAGTTGGGGTCTCCAAAATGGCCGTTTTGTAGGCGTCCACAGCTTCTTCAGGTGATGAAAATCTCTGACCACGCAATTTATTCTTTATTTTAGGGAAAGTATAGAAATCATTAGGGCTTAGGTCGGGGCTGTACGGCGGATGGTCTAATAATTCTATGATTTCTTGCTCTAAAAACTCTTTTGTTCTGTGCGCGGTGTGAGAACTCGCATTGTCGTGATGGAGGATGATGCGGCGGTTGCAGTTCTCTTTACGGAGTTCAGAAACGACCTGTGGCAAACAAATGTTAGCATACCATTCTGCATTAACCGTTCTTTGTCCCTCAAGAGGAATAGTCGCAACATGGCCGGTTTTGGAGACAAACGTGGCCACCATTTTTTTGCAACACCGTGAACGAACAATTTTTGTTGGCTTTAACTCATTTTCGAACACCCAAACTCGTGACTGGTTTTTGGTTTCGGGTTCGTATGCGTATATCCAGGATTCGTCACCTGATACGATGTTGTATACAGCATTTGAGGATCCTGCGTGGAATTTTTCGAGAGTTCTGACGCACCAAGTAACGCGAGCCGCTTTTTGCTCTTCACAGAGCAAATGCGGTATCCATCGCGAAAACAACTTTTTTACACCTAATTGTTCATGCAAGATTATTTGTATTTGACTCATGCCAATGTCTAAAGTTGCCTGAATTTCGCGGTATGTCACATGTCGATCTTCCTCAATCAGCTTACGCACAGCATCAACGTTTTCTTGGGTGACTGCAGTTTTTGGACGACCTTGACGGGGATCATCACTGAGCTTGACACGTCCACGTTGAAATTCAGCAAACCAGCGATAAATTGTGGTTTTGGATGGGGCTTCATCACCAAATGCAGAAATCATCCGGTCAACACACTGTTTTTGTGACTAGAATTTTCTCGAGTCAATTTTTCTCAACGACTAAACTTGTTTGACAAGACCTTGTGACAAGACCGAGAATCTTTTTTTAAATAAAACGGTATTCGATTTTTAAAACCAAGGAGTTTTAAATTAAAACTATTTTAATATGACAGGAACAGTGGAAATATTCCATTGCCGATACTTTTAGTGCAGCCCTCGTATTCCCTCCTTAGTAGGAATTTAATTGTTAGTAGTGGTTTTGTAGAAAATAGCTAGACAGTAATCATAATATGCAAAGTGGCCTGCTTCTATGTGCTATTATGACACCTTATCATAATAGCACATAGTAGCACGCGTCCGTAAGTCGCTTAAAACTACCGATTTAATTTCTATTTATATAATATTTCCTACTATATTTTTTTAATTTAACGGTTAAATATTAAAACTGAAAATGTATGTATGTTTGAAAACACAAAATCCCTAAAAAAACTTTTAGTAATTCCTAAGTTTAGTACCTTTTTTATAGTTATCGGTACTCTATTAGTAGTTATTAGTAGAAAATGATGCGAGTTTAGTAGTTTCGCAAAAACAGAGTTGGCAACATGGGAACGAATCGCTTCAGTCCATACGGTCGACTGATGCGATCACGAAATTGCACACAGACGATACGATTTTGCATCCGCTCAGGCCGAACTGAAGGAAAACCGGACCGTGTATGGGGCCACTTACTCATAACGGGATTCAATATATTTTATTTTATATGAATGATAAAACTAATATTCACAACTGTCGTTTTTAGGGTTCCGTAATACTCAAGGAACTCTTATAGTTTCGCTCTGTCCGTCCGTTCGCGCCTCTAGCGTCTGTTGGTCCGCGCCTCAAACGTCTGTAATTATGAATATAAATGGATGAAATTTGGTATAGTTAAAGACTGTGTATAGATCTCGGTTTTGGCATCGTAAAATAATAATAATTTTACATTTTAGGGCTGGCTCTCCATACATGTGAAGTTAGGATGAAAAAAAATTTTTCATTCTACCCCATCGTGTATCGTTGAATAGGTCTTTTAAAATAAACGCTAGGTTTCATATATAACTTTATTACAAAGTCAACCATCAACGCCAAAGTGGTTTATAGTTGCCCCCCCCCCCCCCCCCCCGCATTTCTAAACTATGAGACTTAGAAAATTGCAATTTTTCATTCTTAAAGATTATGCTACATACTTCTTAAGAAAATTATTTTGAACGAAATCGGACAGTAACTTTTGAAGTAATAAAAAAAAATCTGTTATGCATGTATAGTTACGGAACCCTCCTTAGACATGTCCTGACATGCTCTTCTGTGTCAACTCCATCTACCAGTAGCTATGTCAATTACGAGTTATGGAAATTGGAATAGATAAACGAACCCAATTGATTAGTGTTGTTAAACTTCATTTATATATCTGTCACTTTTTTATTTAGAAACCCGTTATTGAACTAATAGCGGTAATGAATAGAAAACTACCGACAGATTCACCTCAGAAACCGGGCTTTACGGGTTCATGTAGGCCACATATCAAATTCGGTACAAACGAGGTATTGTGATATCTTGCGCGCGCGTGCATATGTATATCAACAGGCGTCGTTCTTCCAATGTTTGCTAGAAGTATATCTTTAATATCAGAAGCCCAAATACCTTAACCACTTGTTAGATACAAAACCGATACCTGTGGTCGATACAAACCTTTGTAATTGGTGTGTAGTTCCTCTAGAGGCGCTAGGATACCTTAGCTTTGTAGAAATCGGTTAGGCGTCCCTAATTTAAACAGAGGTTGTTTTGTAAAATGGAATAATGCAGGTATTTACCTCCTTGCGTGGTCCCGTTGTGCCCTGCTGTTGAATTACTGCCAATCGGTTTATAAATAGATCCAAACAGTAGCATTACGTATGAATGACCACCCACCCCTTTCCAGGGGCCATACCTTAGCGCTGGCGGATTTTAGTACCACTTTTGGACCTTATTGCCATCGTAATAAGATCGGAATGTAGTACACGGTATCTGTCGGCGACCGTACGGCCCGGGCGGATTTCAGCGGCCATGAATTCGTTAACCGGCTATGCCCTCTGATTTGCTCCATTAATTGACAATTGCAGACAGAGATATGATTATCCAATAATGTAATTAATGCCTGCTGAATATTTAAATTACCTATCTGAGGGTTATAAATTAACGTTCGCCAGCAATAATTGCATTGCAGGTGTAAAAATCTTTTGTCAAATAAAAGGCGACACTGCCTTTCACAATATAATGGCAAATAGATAGATGAGTGATTTAAACATATCGTGGAACTTATATAATAGGTACTAGGTTGTAGGTGTAGTTGTTAGTAGTTATTTATTTATTCCAATTCATAGTTAAGACAGAACAATGTCTGTTGTGTACCTACATCTAGTATTCATTAAAAAATTCAACGCAAATGAACATACCGGTTATTGATTAAATTACATAAAAATATATTTGTAATTGCACACTGCACAGATTTCTACCCTAGTCGCCTGCGCCCCCTGGCGGGGGTGGCTAGACTAGTGCAGTTTCGATCAATAATAACACTATGGGCGAATCACCAACCTACCCCAGGCGCTGAAATGAAAAAGTAACCTGTTATTTTTCCTTTCCAACCTTTCACAAGTTGATGGAATTGGATACCAACTAAAATTAATTAATCTTTGCGACTGCAAACCGCAGCAGGCGCTCATGGCTACGGAAAATCCCCCTGTGAACAATGTAAATATTCATCAACTTATTATTTGACGATCTGAATATAATAGGAGGAGACTATAGGTAATGGACAAAGAACAGAAAATGTACTTAAAATTATAATATTATATAAGACTAAAAAACAAAACAAAAATTATATATAACGTCTTTCATTTACCAAAAAGGAGAACCGCCTTAAAAAAACCAACCACGAAAAAACTCAAAAATAATTTAGGTATTTTCAGTATTTCTGATTGTACTGCCTACAATTTAACGTAAAATATAATACGAAAAGTTTATTCCTTCTACTGACAATCAGCTGTTGAAAGTATACTAGTGCGTTGTCCATATTGTTTTCGTTACATTTTACTCGTACCACCAATCAATTTGGGCGCCAAAGGGAAAAACTGGCGTAGTTTAGAAACGGCGACATGAGACATCCAATTACGGCCTGACTCGTCCACTGCAAGTATTAAAACAAATTGATATTTTAAAGTCCTTTGAGAGTGTAACAAACTCAGGCAGCACCTGCGTGTCCAACACGTGACGTGACGTAACTCCCAGCTTTAACGGCACTTTGTGACTCGTACAAAAATACTTTAATACTTATTTTCTGAACAAGAGTAGTACTTGTTTACAAATTTTGAAGCATAATAATATTTGTCATATCCGTATCCAATTAATAACCGATGTTATATGTATATAAGTCGTGTCAATCCATTCACACATTCCGAAGTAACATGTGCTCAAAAATCAAAACCTCTATCTCTGAAAAAGAAATTAGAAACGTTATTACCAATAATTATTTTGAACCCCCAACGAAAACGGTGGAGTGTTATAAGTTTGACGTGTCTGTGTATCTGTGCGTCTGTCCGTGGCACCGTAGCTCCCAGACGGATAATCCGATTTTGATCAAGTTTTTTTGTTTGAGAGCTGACATGATCGGGAGTGTTCCTAGTGTAACTCGTTCACTGTGTGCGAATTCGGTGGAAACTTGAAATTTTATGTAATCCTACCCAAATCTAAACTCAAAGGGTAAAAACGGGGGCCCCGTATTATACTGAGATTTCGTTGTCCGTCTGTCTGTCACCAGACTGTATCTCGTGAACCGTGATAGCTAGACAGTTGTAATTTTTACAGTTGATGTATTTCTGTTGCCGCTATAACAACAAATACTAAAAACAGAATAAAAGTACTAAAAATAGGTATTTAAGGGGGCTCTCATACAAAAACTTGATATTTTCGCTGTTTTTTTACTCCATATTAATACTAATAGTAGAATAGAGAATGTTACGGAACCTTTCGTGCGCCAGTCCGTCTCGTACTTGGCTGTTTTTTTAACTCGGTTGATAGCTTGTCGACTTGTAAAACTTACTTATCTCTGATAGGCACTTTTCCCATTTAGGTTATCATCTTTTTATTTTCTCTTTCCTTTACTCGGTCTTTGTGATGCCAGCTGCTACTTGCTAGTAAAAGACCCAAATGCCTTTATATGGACGTGCATTTAGTAAAATTTGTTGTTTCTGACAACGGATACATTAATTTTTATACATTATTTTAAGATTGAAATCTAGTTTGAACTAATTTTGCCAATTTTTGATAATCTAATTAATAAAACCTTTCCCAAAGACATTTTATAAGTGTTTCTTATTAACGTCGTAACTTCATACATAATATCATACTTCTAGTTTTTAATTTAGGTTTTAAGTCCTAATGACCAGAAAGAAAGGTTAAGTAAAGACGCGAGTTCGTTTGCAAATCATACCATCATGTTTCACTTAAAAAAATATTGAAACAATTCCATGCATTGATTTCATTTTGCATTTAAGAATAATTTATTCAAAAACTTATTTAAAGTACCATCTACCATCAGAGTAATCCGTGTGTTATTAATTCTGTCAATTATATAGCTCGGTGCAGAATATATATTGCAATTTATTTAATCAGTGTGACAGTAGGCGTGCGCAACCCGGGAGAAGTGACTGAAATCATGTGAAACGTGAGTTTCACTCTAGCTGCCGTCAGAGACGGACGTGTCGCTGCTATCACTATTACTAGTTTGAGCATGTTAGGTGTTATTGAGGACTGTAATTGTTAAATGTGATCTAATACGAACAATTGTTTTGTAAAGATGTCGAGGATGCGGCCGCCGTCGCCACAATAAGGTTTGGCTTTCGCGTATTTGTCATTTATTCTTGTTATGTTGCTTTGGTTCAGTTTTTGCCTTAAATATGAATCAAGCGGAATAATAAAAGATACACCAAGGTTTCCTGATGCACTGTATACGTGTGGTTTAAATATTTTACACATGACAAATTTTTCCTTATGTTTTTTCAGGTTTGGCAATGCTAGGTATTTTGTACGTCCAAAACAATCACTTCTACACTCATTTACAGCTGCACTAAATGTCTTTATTTTGTTTTCATTTTGATGTTTAGTTATTTTTGTGGTTTATGTTTGAGTGGCTTAGGACTCGTGTACAGATCGTGATACTAAAGATGGCACGTTCATGTACTCACTTATGCAATTTCAAATTATCATATACGGTGTGTTAAAATATAGTTAAAAATTCAAGTTCCTTTGGATTTTTTAAAGTTTAATAGGTTCAAATATAATTTCTCGACTTTTTACCGACACTGTAATTTGCTGGAACCAATTCTTTTAGATTTCAAATTATTGTAATATATAAAGGTAAATTATGAAAATTATCACCTAAAGTGTGTCGATTTGACTTATCTTTGACGGTAACAGACAAATTCAAAAACTAGGCCACGCTGTATTTTAAAGCCACAGAATTTTTAATAATAAATGAATAACATAGAAATGGCGAAACGGCTATTCTTCACGGCTCAGTCCAAAACTGTTTATCATACTGTATTTTATATTATAATTACACTTTTAATTATACATATCGATTGTAAAGAAATTAGCTACGTATTGTGAACGTACGGATGACGATATAGGACTATTTAAATTAATCGCATGTGTGAATTATTTGATCCTTACAAATCTAATTCTGTTATATAATTAACACGGCATGTGTGGTAGAGTCAGATAATTAAGAAAATCCATTTATATTTATACTATAAACTCTGTGATTAAGCAATAGCAATAACAAAACAATTATTTTCTCTTTCATAATCAAAAGCTTGACTAGGCAAGAGAGAGTGACAGAGACATCATGACGGGTCTCTAGTCACATACAGCATACAACACAAAATGTCTATGTGTTTCACGTGCCAGCTTTTAAATATCGGCCTGTACTCAAAACTTTGAATCCTATTTAACTCAGACATCCAATTTTTGGTAATTTTAAATGCAAATTACATGTCCGATTAGTTTAAATACAATGCATTATTAAACGTTCGATGCTAAAACTTATTTGAATAAGTTTAGTCACTCTGTATCACAATCAAACAAGAGACGACTGTGATTAGTATTATGGACACTATACACTAAAACACTACTTTGAAAATTAACAATAGAATTCTGTTGTAATCTATTTATTACTAACGAATATTTGTATTTTAGCATATTATATTTTGACTAATATTTTTAAAATTTATAAATGCAATTCAGAATATCCTTAAAAGTTCTAGGAACATTTCCCTGTCAATATTACCATACACAGTACCTCCCCTTCCTAATCCGCCTTAAAAATCCACGCTGAATCATGTTAGCAAGTGCTGATTGAAATTTTTTCGTTCAGATATGATTGCATATTATTATTACCCACTCTGCATCCGTCTAGACTCGATAATTACATCATTTCATCAAAATCCGCAAAATTTATGATAGATTTTACCGCTATTTGATTCAGGATGGCCCGGCATTTTTAGGATTCCGTATCCAAAGGGTAAATACGGGACCCTATTGCTGAGACTTTGCTGTCTGTCCGTCTGTCCATCCGTCTGTCTGTCGCCAGGCTGAAATTTTCGCAGATGATGTATTTGTTGCCGCAATAACAACAAAAACTAATCAAACAGTATAAAATCAATATTTTTTGTACAAATACAACAAACGTGATTTTTTTCTTCGGAAAAATTTTGTACGGAACCCTTCGCGCACGTGTCGGACTCGCACTTGGCCGGGTTTTTGCCTTTGAAATCGGCTCGGTAAGCAAAGCTAAGCCTTATGTGGGTGGAGCTACAGCTTTAAAGTACAAATTTTGTTAGAGCCAAGTGTCTCTAACAGAATTTTCTCTGCTTGCGGGGAGCCGCTGTTTGGCAATTGAATTTGACGGCAGAAATCTAGCGATCTTCTATTCTAAGTAAGCTTTAAAAGTTAGAGCTTTAAAAGTTTAATTAACTTTTAATCGTTTGTTGTAGTTGAACAAAACCTAAGTTTGTGCAACTTTTCAGCCGCATAATGCATATTTTACCCCAGTAAATTACGTAAACATATTTGAAGAGTTTGCAATAATCGATTTCTTTGACTTGCATAGAAATTACAATACACTTTTTATTTTAGGAATTTTCACTACGGTCCAAGCTTCTCAAATTTTATTCTTGTATGAGTTTTCTTAATTTTTATAGTAGTATACAAAGTTCTTAATTATTGTAACGTGAATTTCTCGTGCAGATTGTCAATATCCACGGCTTGGAAGCGGAAAATCAACTTCTGAAGTGCTTGCTAGCGGAGGCGACAAAGACATCGTGGGAAAACGATCGTCCTGGCACAACTAACAGTGTGCACGCCCAGCTCTTGGCACAACATATCGGTGCACTCCTCAACCACCCTGCCAAGGCGACGGTTGTTTGTCGCGTTGTCGATCAGCCGACGCGGGCTGTTCAGAAGGTAAGATATTAGTGACGTGGGGTTCCTATAAATCCATTCCTATCGGCTTCACTTACCACTTGTCTTTTGAATACCCTCATCTAAATTCCCACCTATTATACAGGCTAGCTATGAATGAGAACCCGCCTTCGCCACTGTAAGATATAATAAACGGATTTGTCTATGATCCACGGGGTAGCATTACAAGATGGGATTATATCTCTATGTTTTTATGCGCTACAATTTTAAAATGGTTTGGGTTAATTCTAATTACCATGTCCCTTGTCACATACAGCAAATACAGTTGTCCTAAAGTCGATTTAATCGTAGATTAGAGATTGCAATCGAAATCCTGACGTTTGGCTAACTACAGGATCAGACGTTCGATAAATCGATCGAGATCAATCTTAGTTTGGATTCTATTAAACCTTTCGAATTGTGTATCAATCAAAGTAATAATTTTCTTGCATTGTCCCAAAAAATTACAATGTATCTAGAACTAGACTGCTGGAACTAATTTGAGATTTAGTATAAGAACAAATATTGCATATAATTTGTAACAATATCGTATTGTGTAGGTAATTAAAATTGAAAAATGTTTCGTCCGAATTTTCCTTCTGCGTGAAACCAATAGGTAAAGCTTGCTTTGAATCTCCCCCATTCTTAGTGCAGGCCCACAACCATACCCATCTCAAACGGAACATGAGAGGACTTGCACTGTTTGCTTTATGCTCGTTCGAAACTGTGATAATGTTAAAGTTTCGGAATAAAACTGAGGACAGGTTTATTAAATTAAAACTTGATTGCAATCACTTTATAAGCCCGGTTTCTGGGGTTTATTGTCGATATTTTATATATTCAATAACGCTTTTGGTTGGTTAACGCGTTTGCGTTATACAATTAAAAGCGTTATTGAATAGATAAATTATCGACAATAAACCACAGAAACTGGGTATTATTCCACAATTTCGAAAATATCTTTAACAAAAGCGATATTGTGTTTAGATTTTAAAATTAACAAAACCGGCAAAATAAACTATTTTATTTAATTGCACAAAAAGCGTAAAAAGTTTGCATTTAATTTAATGGAATTTATAATTTCAAGAACTATATATATATATTATAATTTCTGGTCGACAACCAAATATTTGTTATGATCACCGCTAGTAGATATATTTTTGGAACTTTTGAGTCAATTTTTAAGTTGATATTGCATGCTCTATATTACTACTTTTATATCAATTAATTAAACCTTCTAAATTTCAAAAATAATAGGTCATTCTGTCGCTCAGAAAATTTCCAATAACTAAAAGCTATTTTTACATCGTTGAATTTGTAGCGTCTCAGCACTATGGGAGAAAAAAAAACTTATTTAGTGCTCGTATTTGTACCCAATTGAACTTCAAAACTAATTAATTGATTTAAGTTTTTCTCAGATAAATGTTGTGTCTGCAAAATGTTCACTTTTTATTCTTTCGAAAGGAATACTATCCTGAATAGGGAATAATACACAGTCTCTTTAACAGGGAATGCTTAAAAAAACTTTCAATAAGTTTTACAATTAACGAAGTGTTGTTTTCCTTTTAAGAGCAAAACATTTATAATATTGTCTTCCCGTATGTCTTGTCTTATAAAACAATAACGTAGAATTTAAAAATAATGTACTCTTTTCCTACTCGTAACGTTTTCTATGATTTTTTCCAGACTCTTAAACCCACCAACACATTATTGACTCGTCTCACACGGCTATTGAAGTTGACCACTGCACAAGATGTCGCCTTTACACTTGTGCTAAGGAAGGCTTCTACGAAGCCCGATATCGTTACTCTAGCGAAACAACACTTGAAGAAACGATTTCTCGACTTCGTACAGTGCTACCTCGACGCAGGTATATTGAGTATCAATAATAATCAAAGTTGGTAATAAAAAGGTCAAATTTCTAAAATGCAATGTATCAATACTTTATACACGTATTGCTGCTGTCTGTTGCGTTGTATTCATTTGACAAATTGGAGAAGCATACAAGACCACTTAATGTTTGGTTCGAATTATGTAATATGATCATTGTTATGCCATGTAATTAACATAAGAGCTGTTTAATTAATAACTGCGTAATTACCTATTGGTAATTACGCAGTTATTAATTAATATAAGCTAGGTATATCAGCTATATACTAGATACTTGAGTAAAGCGACCTTTAGTTACATAAGTGTTGTGGTTTATCATTACAAGTTTCAATTTTAAGGTGTACTTACTTTCAGAGCGTGGACATCAGGCGGAGCGTGCAGGCCTTCAGGAATGCAGCCCTGAAGTTTGCAAACTCTCTTAACTAGTCTCGCTCACGAGAACTTTCGACTCGCACCAGTCACAAAAGACTTATTTCTAAAGCGATTGCGAGTCGACTTTCCCAGGGAGGTGGTACCCATAGTACTCGCCCCACTTTTGTATCCCGACGACTCGCAAACACCTCTCGAGGAAATGACAACATCAGACGATATGTCGGCCGCAATGATGGATAACTCGTTGGCGGATATTATCCGAGACATCGGTTACGCGTTCACCGCGTCCGTCGAAGAATGCAAAAACAACATGCTGAACTTCGGTGCCAGGGAGCCCACGGCGATCGACGTTGCGCGGATCATATCGATGATGGTGAGATATCACGCCACATTACCAGAGGGTCCACAGATGCAAACGCCAGGCAACTTCTGGATGAACCACGAAACGAAGAAGGAACCAACAGCCCATGGTCATTCTGAGACGTGGAACGCCGAAGTGTTTGTACAGACACTGAAAGATTTAGCATCTAGTTTAAATTGGAAAGAAGTTATCTTACAACTCGACCATCCCGAGTTCATAGTGCCCGACAGACAGGGCTTAAGTTTACTCTTCACAATTTTACGTTTAGGTCTTCAGAGTGCTGGATATCCAGCCAACATTTTTCCAGTAGAATATCTATGTCGACGGTGGACCAATTTAGATGGACAGATGAGCCTAATATCTAACATATTGAAACATCCTGACATATTCAGTTTCGCGGACCATCCCTTCCATCCTGTGTCGATAGACTTATTAAAATCGCCACCAGAATCTGAATTGCGACTTGGCGCTGTTTGTATCTGGTCGAGCTGCTAATTTTTGCTTCAGAGCGTGGATACTACATGCAAGTTCACGAACTACTGAAGTTTCCTCTGCAGCAATGCCCTGACATACTATTACTTGCTTTGTTGCAAATTAAATCCACCTATAACGGTTTTTAGACAAGAACTATTGACAACTCTAATACCAATATTTCTAGGAAATCATCCTAACTCCGGTATAATTCTGCAACATGCGTGGCATACTCAAAACCCGAATATAAAACCAATAATTATGCATGCAATGGCAGACTGGTATATTCGCGGAGAATGCGATCAATCCAAACTTTCTAGGATTTTGGATGTGGCGCAAGACTTGAAAGCCTTGTCTCTATTGCTAAATGTACAGTCGTTTCCCGTTCGTCATAGATTTGGCGTGCCTAGCTTCTCGTAGGGAGTATCTTAAACTTGACAAATGGCTCACGGACAAAATAAGAGATCACGGAGAGACATTTCGTATCAGCAATGGTGAAGTTCTTACAAAGACGTTGTCCTCCTGTGCTCGGGAAAGTTCCAGAAGAAACCGTTGCCCAAAGCCGCGCAGCTGCCACCCGAAACAGTGGCTACTATGCTAACTTGTTTACAACTGTGTATACCAAACGTGCAGCAGGAAACTACAGGAGGCGATTTACAACGTGATCGCTACTTGCCAGACGATGATGATAAATAAGACGAGACAGACGGGAATTGCTGGGATCGCACGGCCCCATACCAGAGTACTTGAGACGCCATTCAATCCGACCGGATTAGGAGGACAACTCTTCACTCCACATGTCGACACTTGCCTCGCTACTTTAACGCCAAACGTAGCAAATATGACGCTAGGAGCACCGGCCAATACGGCCTTTGCTATGCCTGGTACGCTGGGTCCGTTAGTCGCCGCGCCCGGGTCTCCCTCGCGGCTAATGGGCGCTGGACCTAACAGTCCGTTTATGATGCCGATGCCACATACTGCTAACGTGGCTACAATGGGAGCGTTAGCGCGTATGCCCCCTGCACCAACAATGGATAAGCCACGCTTACCCGACCCTATTCATTTCCCAGAGATAATGCATAATGTCTCCAAAGAGATCGAAGACGAAGCTAACGGCTATTTCCAAAGAATTTACAACCATCCACCTCATCCCACACTCTCGATAGATGAGGTGCTAGACATGCTGAAGAAGTTTCAGGACTCGCCCAACAAAAGGGAACGGGAAGTTTTTACGTGTATGCTACGGAACCTGTTTGAGGAATACAAATTCTTTCCTCAGTACCCTGACAAGGAACTGCACACCACCGCGCAGTTATTCGGTGGTATTATTGAGAAGGGGCTCGTACCGAGCTACGTCTCTCTTGGTCTCGCATTGAGGTTCGTCCTCGACGCTTTGAGGAAACCGGAGGGATCTAAGATGTATTACTTTGGTATTGCGGCTCTTGACAGATTTAAATCTCGTTTGAAGGACTATCACAAGTATTGTGAGCATGTAAGAGCAATACCACATTTCAGTGAGTTCCCACCTCATTTGATCGAATACATAGAATACGGTCTGCAGAGCCAAGAGCCACCGACGAAACCACAAGGTGCAGTTTTACCAGCAAGCCTTGCAGCTTTATTGAATCAGAACACTATTGTGACTGTCTCAGCGCCATACAGGTAAGCTATAAAATAATATTGAAAATAATTGTAAAGTGAGTATAGAGAATCACGTGTTTAATGTTCACTCGTCCTTTAAAGCGCTGTTTATTCAAATGAAAATGGACGTTTATGATTTGCGAACCACAATTCTGATAAAAGCAGATTTGTTGTTTACACATTTGAATTTTCGATTCTCTTTTTAAAATCGTACAGTGAACCTAAAAATGCGAATGTATCATATGTTCCACTGGCCAACTGTATTGTAATTGTTTAGTAATAGTGTTTGCTGTAAAATAACACATTTTATAATGTTGTGATGTATTTTGTATTTACATGTAAAGCTTAAACTGTACTTATAGTAAGATATAAAGTAATTCGCATCCCCATATTATATTCGTAACCATAGATTTGCAATTCGATACAATATAACTATTGAAGAGATGTGCGTTAAAAATATTTATTGTATATTTTCTTACAGGGCGGTTGTTTGCACACCTAGCGCTATATCTGTAATATCCAAAGTTGCCAACTGTGCAGCCGGTGGAATCGGAAGTAGGCCGTCGATTGCCAATGCTACCAACATTGACACGCTTCTCACTGCCACCGACAGAGAGGAGAAAATCAACGCACCACCAGAAGAGCCGTACAAGACAAAAACTGCCTTCATATTCAACAATCTCAGTCAACTAAATTTACAACCCAAATGTGACGAATTAAAAGAAATCATAACAGACGAGTACTTCCCGTGGCTCTCGCAATATCTTGTTATGAAAAGGGCGTCAATCGAGCTAAATTTTCACGCTCTTTACTCAAACTTCTTAGACGTTCTTAAAATTCGTGAAGTCAACAAAATGGTCACAAAAGAAACGTACCGAAATATCAAGGTACTGTTGCGATCGGATAAAGGAATCGCCAATTTCTCTGAACCGTTCCCTACTGAAGAATCTTGGACACTGGTTGGGTATGCTCACCTTGGCCCGCAATAAACCAATCCTCCATATGGATATCGATCTCAAAGCACTTCTACTTGAAGCTTATCACAAAGGACAACAGGAACTTCTATACGTGGTGCCGTTTGTTGCGAAGGTCTTGGAAAGTTGTGCCAAGAGCGTCGTATTCAAGCCACCGAATCCCTGGACTATGGGATTGATGAACGCACTCGGTGAATTACATCAAGAGCCCGATTTGAAACTGAATCTCAAGTTTGAGATAGAAGTGCTTTGTAAAAACTTGTCGCTGGATATTAGTGATCTCAAACCGTCAATATATCTGAAAGATCCGGAAAAACTAAGGTCAATAGAATTCCAGCTATCCCAGCCAAAGCCGAACAAGGAAGCGGCAACAAACGTGATACCAATCAACCAGGCAATAATACAGGCACCTCCGCCAATGCAGATGATGCCTCCACAACCACCGATGATTCCAACAGAAGAAATGTCAGTCACTGCCCCGACTCCAACCAGTGGTTTGGTAGCCAACGACCCGAGCCTAATGGGCGTCATTGGACTACCAGAGCCAAGATTCAACTACCTGGATGTAAATGTATCATCCACCTCTGCATTCGGACAGAAGATATGCTTCAATCCGCATATTTTGCTATTTCAAACTTATCCCAATTTGAAACAGTTTGTCAAGCCAGCCATTGAGAGATCGATTCAAGAATGGATTCATCCGGTAGTGGATAGGTCTATCAAGTACGCTTTGACTACCTGCGAACAGATTATAAGGAAGGACTTCTCTTTCGATCCCGATGAAGTGAGAATGAGGACATGTGCTCATCACATGATGCGCAACCTGACCGCTGGGATGGCAATGATCACCTGCCGCGAACAAATCATAAGCACTATCAGCGCGAACTTGAAGGCAGCATTCGTTACTGCTCTCATTCCCGCCACTGCACAACAAGTAAGTTCTCGTATTCATTCACTAACTAGGGTAGTAGTTTTCTCTTCTACTACTCGAGTATTATTTCTATCCTGACTTTGTCAATCACATGTATTTCCACATGCATTTCATTTATATGTATAAAAATGAATGAATTAATTTTCTTTACTTATTCTATAATCTTAATATTTCTTCAAGGATGCCATCGATAGTGCAGCGGCAGTTCTGGCGACAGAGAACATGGAGTTAGCGTGCGCGTTCATCCAAAAGACTGCCGTTGAGAAGGCCCTTCCCGAACTCGACAAGAGGCTAATGAACGATTACGAAATGCGAAAACTTGCTAGACAGGAAGGTCGTAGATACTATGACCCGATGGTACTGACATACCAGACAGAACGGATACCAGAGCGCGTGCGACTGCGCGTAGGTGGCCCCACTGATATACAAATTGCTGTTTACGAGGAATTTGCATGTAATATTCCTGGATTCATGCCTGTTCGTGATGCTGGTATGTTCATACCGAAACCCTCCGCTCAAGAACAAATACCACAAATGACATACAGCCAAGTCATGAATCCGACACAGGTATAATGGAATTTTTAAAGTAATTATACAATAATTACTTTATTAATTACTACACTAACAGTAGACAATATAGTGCAAATACATTTGAAATTTTTAGTTTTCTTTAATTACTAACGTTTTTTTATTCGAAATATAAATACCATTGCTTACGAACATTCATGCTATTTTTAGAATGCTTCTGGTATAATATTTGTAAGTAAAAATTATCCAATTGTTACATGTTGTTAGTTTCGTTCGAAAGACATATGACATGCGTGTTACCCTTTTATTCTCAACTACACATAGCACTTCTGCTACATTAAAATACATAAAATGCTTCCAGAATATTCGGTGAACTTTTCACTGGGCTTTATCGTGGTTCGGCTATTTATGGCTTGAAGCTTTCTAGTAAAATAGGCGGAGAATGAACAGAACATTTGAAAATGTAATTCGATATTTTGTTAATTAATTCAAAGACAAGTGTGTGCTATATATAGGGTGTATTCAGACCAGTCCCGATAACTTCGTGGCCTTATATTTGGCCATGAGATAGATCCATTTCTACGAGTCATTTGCTTTTAATCAATTGTTTTTGTAAAAGTAAAAATTTTCAATATGCAATGTACAACGTACATAGTACGGGCGGTCGGAGGCAAGCGCGCGAGGGGTAGGTTAGGAGGGGGATGGGTACGTCCCCCGCGCCCGCGCAGGTGCGAATAGAGAGAATCAGCTGATACTAGCAGCTGTACCGTATGTAGTAAATAAACCACGAAAATTGCATAGATTAATAACAATCTTATTTAAAGTTAGATAGCTCCGTGGCCTAGTGGGTAGACCGTTTGATTCTCGAGAGAGTGCAGGTTCGATTCCCACATTGTGGCGTGTACCAATGAGACTTTTTCAGATCTCAAGTACATTATACGGACGCTCTAACGGTGAAGGAAGACATCGTGAGGAAACCCGCACATGGTTGGCCCCAGACGTATTTACCAGTCATTCCTCTGGACTGACTGATTATGCTGTGAGAATGCCGTATGTGCTTGGGCAACCATACGAAATTTAAAAACCAACTGTCCCAGGCACTACAGTATTGTAGTTAAGAGTGGTTACTTCGCTCGGAGAATACTGTATAAATCATCCAATAACGGAAGAAAAGACCTCGGTTTATTTAAACTTCTAATAACATTTAAGTACCTATTTACTAACTTTTGTTATGTTAACATTTAATTACTTTAAATTTTTGTTTTGATTATGAAAAATAAATGAAAATGAAATGAGATGAGGTACATACAGAGTTAAATCGAACAGGAAGTAGCAACTGGCAAACCTTGCCGACGTCTAAGCATTTTAGACACACTGTGGGGACACACAAGACGAGGACCCCGGCGCACCGTCTAAAATTTATTAAAACAAACGAAAGTCAAAATAAACAAACGAAAATGAAAACGAAGATAAGAAGTAGATAATTAAAAAATAACAGAACGTCACTCGAAAACGCAGGTTTACACTTACAGCCAACTGACGCAAACTGAGAAAATTATTTTATGTAAAAAACATAGACATGTGTCCAGAAATGTATTGATAGTTTTTCATATCGATAAATTACTATTTAATTTGCATACGCATTGACTTGTATGAACTTATTACAAAATTTACTGGAGGCTCAAGGCGCGTAAAAGAGCGAAGAGAGAGGCGCGTGGGAGGCGATAATCGCATACCATCAGGCGATCTGTTAGCTCGATTGCCGGTCTTAAATCATAAAAACCCAGCTTGATATAAAAACAGTAACTTATTTATTACAAAAAAACTAAGGAAAAAATCATTTCAAACAATTAACTAATTTAAATATCGACTACGTACACGTAAATGTTTCAATTTTCATAGGTCACATCACTTAGCCTAGGTAGTTTTTGAAAGAGTCGAGCGGCACGCTTTTGATGTTTGCCGCCAAAAAACCCGTGCTGTGTTGTCGTCTGATTTGAGTTTCACTATTAGGTCGTGTTTAAAAACCTAGTGTTGTGTTTTTAAGTTTTAAGTGATACGTGTAATGATTTATGGTGCTAGCAACGATTTTCAAATTTCAAAATGCAACAATAACACTTTCTAACAACTTTAAGTTTTAACTTTTAACGTGACACCTTGCCGCGATCACCTGATGGTCGATGGATTCCGTGAACTTAGTACTAGGAGTAGACTTACTACCTACTAGCAGTCATTCAGTACTCAATACTTCTTTCACGTAAGTAAATAGCTATTAGCCATAGTTTTACTTATTATGATCGGTGTAATTACGTACGTAACTTATTATAATTAATAATAATTAACTAATGCGACTTCGGGCACCCTTTTTTACACCTACTTAGTTTCATTGTTACCTACAGTTCAACCACGTTACATCTTTCGGTTATTGTCGTTTTTCAAACACCGTCTGTAATTTCGATAGAAAAGCGATGATTGCCGTTGGACATTAAGAATTTAGTTGCACTGTACACAGGGTTCGTTATTTGTCAAGCAACATTTCGTGCGTGACTTACGAACCACACTGCAGGCGGTATAGAGCAGGGATTCCTAAAGTGGGTTCCGTGGGATAGTCATCAAGGTTCCGCCAAAATTATTTGAAATTAAGAAATCCAAACAACCGTCACATTTGTGTGTGTACGGTTGTAAGTCACTGCAATCTGCATACATTACACATAGCTGAACGCGTGTACTAAGACAGAAGCACGGCGCGGCGGCCGGCCCTTGCGTCAGCTGACGGGTCATTGGCTGGCGAGCGTAATGAAGTAAATTACATTGCGTAATGGAGTAAAAATAATAAAATTTTAGATTTTAATAAAATATCTAATTCTAGACAGCTTGTTCTTATGATTGAAAGGTATAAAAAGTAAATTAAATTATTGAAAATATAAATAAAAGAAATAACTTTTTGTAATGAGAAAAGGTAGTATAATCATATCCCAAAGTTAATGGAAGCGGTCTTCTGGCACCCTTATATTATTAAACATCAATAAAAAAGTTATTACAGATTTTATTTTCGAATTACATGCTCAAATAGTTTGGCTTACTTCATAAAAGTTACGCTGTATACTTACTTCGTGCTTCATACCGATTTTCACCTAAAAAATGATAACAAGACAAAATAGATATTTTCCTGGACGTTAATGTTTATTATATTAATGAAGTCGTTAAAAGAAAAGAAATAAAAGACAAATATCTATTGAAATTATAAATTTCATTTTCTAAATATTGTAAATGGTAACTAAGAGTGATAAACAAAAAAAAATGACTTAAAAATTAAAAATTTATTCTTTATCGAGACTTCTAAATGTTTTTAAATTGCCAACCCGCATGTCAAGGACAACTAAATGTTACACTTTATGTTTCTCTAAATGTTCTACAAACCTTACTATAATGTTTTCATACTAAAATTTTCACGTTCAGATTATAATTGGTGTAATAGATTATAGTTTTGGTGTCGTATTTGCACTAACGCTTTAAATGCACCCCGCATGTCGTGGCCAAATTTTAAAATTCTTTTAATGACACTATCAATTCTAAGATATGGCCACGCCATGTTATTTCAATGTTGACTTAATGTGGATTATCAGAAATAAATTCTTCTAGGTGTATGGCACGGACGAAATGGGTGCCTTAATAACTGCTGCAGAGTTGTTCCTAGCTAATACCTTGTCGGTACCGGCGTTTGCTGTCCAGGCAACGAATATGCACACCCTTCTTGAATGTCTGATTATTGCGAGGCGACAGAGAGACATTGTTTCTGGCCTAACGCTGTTGCAAAGGGTGAGTAAATTAAAGTTTGGCTTATTCATACGTGATTAAATGATGTATACAGTATACTCTGAGAGAAGTAACCACTCTTGAAATACTGTAGTGCCCGGGACTGGCGGTTTTATACAGATATAGAGAAAGATGAGCCTATTATTGGCATCCCCCCCACTGATTGGACCCCATAGATTTATTATTAGGCTCTGTATTGACCACCATTCACATTTTACAAAAACCTAATACCTACTAAATACCTAAGCAACCCGTATTTTAAATGATGAATAGCTGATAACATGAGATGGGTGTAACAATTGGTGGTTTGGGGGCCAACAATTGGTTGTTTTGCTCTAATTAATATTTTAAAAAGCTGACAAAATACGAAATATTACAAGAATTTTTTCAGTAAACATATCAAAAGTAGTCAAGAAGCGTCACAGTCACATGTGTGACTCAAGTAAAACACTCGCTGCGGGTGCAAATAATTTTTCGCCGTAACACTTCCATATAATTTAAATGTTTTAATTTGTTTCAGGCTGTAGAAGGTCTACTCGATGGCCACATGGTCCAACCGGGCACCAACACCGAGCATGTAGACATGATGACCAGATACCGTGACATACATCTACGAGTACTAAAGCTTCTAGAAGACAACAGAGTATATGGTCATGTTTGGACCACAAAACAGATCACCAATGTTGTAATTGAATGCAGAGACGAACTCAAATACAACTTGGAAGGAGTCGATTGTCTGATTAGAAATCATTTGATCAATTTACCACAGGTTTGTTGTATTCAAGTTTTGCTATTCAAAAGTAATTAATCCACATTTAGACAGACACAAAATCCACATAAGTTGTGCCAAAATACAATCTAGCGTCTAGATCATAATTTGGTAACGCGTATCTCGTAGGCTAGATTCTCGTCTATTGAATCGGGATACTCGTGAGATAATTATCTGGACGCGTAATAAGTTATCTAACTTCACTATCATTACTACTATACTATTCAGTGTATATTGTATAAGATGGTCTGACATGGATGTATTTTTTTTAGTACGACTTGGCATTCGCCCACCTAATGGACGGCGGTAACAACTACGTAGCGGTGGCATTCGCGATGCAACTACTGCAGGTGTACTTAGTCGACGACAGAACCAACACATACGCGACAGAATCGGACCTCTACCACACGACGGAAACCCTGATAAGGATGACCACACACGGCCGTCAGCCGCCGCCTGAGGGCCTGGCGACACTTATTGAGACAATAAGGATCAATCAGGACCCCAGTACTTATCTTGGCGAACGATCACCCTTAGGCCCCACTGCCCATATCCACAATGGGATCTTGCAAGTTCGGGTAAGTTTAGTTTCAAAGAAGATTGCATCTTGCATGTAAAGCATTGACGTACTATACGTATAGAAATGTCATAGTTACGGTACGAGGAACGTACGGTTCCAAACTTACAGCGGCTGAAGTATTTGTCTTAATTTTAAACTACGCTCCGAACGCGGCGTAACTTTCGACTAATGTGTATTAGTCAATGCAATACATTACGGGGATTGGTTGTATGCGTTAACTAATCCGTTAGCTCCATACGTTCCGCAGATGTGTACTTACTTATTTTTTTTAGTTATTTATTATGTTTTTATATACTAATTTACTAACTTTTTACCAACAAAATTATATTCCCTAGGCCCGCGATTACGACGACCCACCCGGCCTCCAAGAGAAAATCGAGACGCTATTCCGTGAATGGCGAGCCATTCTCATGGGACCGCTCACCGAGGTGGAAGTTGGGCAAAACTTCAATATGTATGTCCACAGAATGAACATCAATGGCATGCTTAAGTCCGACGACATGGTCGGACGTTTCTTCAGAATCGCCACACAGATGTGTATAGAGAATGTGTATCAGCAACTGAACGAGGACAGAGTGAATCCACCACCCGTGCCTTTGAAGAGAGAAAAATATTATTCCATGTGCGATTCGTTCATCAAACTTGTGTCGCTACTTATCAAGAATACCTCCGATGCTGGGAACCCTACGCCTAAGCTGAATCTGTTGAATAAGGTATGTATAATTTAGGTGGCAGTTTTTTTTTTTTGGCCTTTTTATGGGCCATCTTGTTACCCCAACAGCTAGGTCAGGACAATTGTTTACTTATTATATTACAACATTTATTACTTTTATTATTATGTACACTTATCATTCTATCTTTTACTTTTCTTCCTATATTTGCGACTACTATTACATCCATTATCTCTGTTACAATTCCATTTTTACATTTCCATTTTTTTCATCTTAATATCTATTACATCATTTTAATCTTCATATTACATTTATTTTACATCATTACATTACATCGTTATTTTACTTTTAACTTTACATTTTGTGATACTTCTGATTTACACTTCTCCTTAAAACCTGACAGCAATCCTGATTTATTTTATTTCTCCATTTTTATTTTCTCTTATTTCATTATTATTCATTTTCTATTTCATTTACGTTATTCTTTATTATTACTTATGTTATCAATTTTGATTTAATCTTATTACAGTAATTTCTTATTATTTCTATTTCTAGTTGCGTTTTCTCTAATTTATAATACAATTCAATTTACAAATTACAATTCAATTCTTTGCGTACTCCATTCTATAGTTATACTCTTTTATTTTTCTGTCATTTTCAGCTCGGAATGTCCACCCCGAAATTGTTTTGCATCAAATTTATAAATCATAATAATATTTTTGCAATTGTGCCACTACCAGTGCGCGAGCATGTGGTATTGGTGGTACCAACTTGGTTTACAATTGGTTCTAGGACTAGTTGGTAGTAGTCGTAGTGTATTGTTGTTTTAATATATCTGTATATTTTATCATTATTTTTGCTACTGCTATATAATATGCTATTTCATTTTTACAATGATCATATTATATATGCTGACTTTTTTTTTCCAATACACGTACATTATGTGATAGTCTTATTAAAACATTGGTTTTATTAAATTCAATTTAATAAATTATCCAAATTGTTTTTTATTTGACTGCTTTGACTACTGGCACCATTTGTAGTGTTACTGGTCTTCAAGACCGTATGCGACTGTTGCACGCGCCATGGCGTGGAACGCCATGGCTTTTTCCGGACCGGACACTCCGCACTGAATGCATTATGGTCAATTTTATCCAATTCTCCCTTCTTACAATTGATACAACATGCTTTGCTGCCAGATTTCAAAGCCTCACACTCAGACTGCTGGTGTGTCCCGGAGCAGTGGCTGCACTTTTCCTCGGCGGTATTGGCCTCGCTTTCCATGTCCGTACAATAAGCAGCGCGAGCACTGTATTAGGGGGGGCTGGTCCGCGACTCGAACTCGCTTCATATCTATATAAAGATGACCCGCCTTGGTGAAGCGCCTCCACATCCCCGGGGAAACATTAATCACCACGTGCTCAGTGTGATCGTCTTTGCCACGTTTCCTATATTTCACTTCTATCCTGTCCTTTTTTCCGTCCAGGGTTGGCTGCATGAGGTGCTCATTTTGGGCTCTTATTATGTCCTCATTCGTGTTCGATTTAAGCACCCCATACAGCACAACCTGCGGATCCTTGTTTTCCAAATTTTGTACATCATAAGTGCCACTTTTTTCTATCTTATCTTTGATCCTATCCCTATCATTCTTATCACTAAGACCTATTATGACTTTTCGTCCATTTTCCCTTTCTAATCCTATCAATTTTTATTCCTTCCTTCTTTGCATCTATCACTTTTCCCACCTCCGCCACTTTTTCCGATCCTGTCATAAAGTTTTCCTTCTCTGTGACAATCAAAGAGTGGAGGGTTTTGTGTTTTGGCTCCGGTGACGGGGTTTGGTTACCCCCACCACCACTGGCTACGCTCGCATATGTCGCGGGTTGCGGTTCTGCCGGAGCCCTAGCCCCCCACTCTTAAGTTTTTAAGTTTAAGTTTTGCTTAAGTTTTTCTTATTTTCCTTTGCCAATTCCTGATTTGTCTGTCTAATTTCCTCTACCCTACTATTTATTTTCCCTTTTATACCATTACATTCCTTTATAACATCTTGATTTAACTTGTTTATCTCTTTTAATTTATTACTTGTCTCGTTTTTCATTTCCTGACCTAACTCTTTTACCCCACTTATCAGTTCGACTGCCCTGTTTAAGTTTTCCTTACTTTCTTTTGTGTTTAGGTGGAAGTTTATTAGTTACTGGACAAAATAAAATGTCCGATTTATTATCTTAAGACATTATTGTTCACAAAGTAATCTGTAGACCCGAGGCTAAAGTTTTCTTTTCACTAGATGCTGGGTATAATTGCGGGTTGCCTACTCCAAGATCACGAGGACCACGGCGCGAACTTCCAGCAGCTGCCCTATCATCGGCTTCTCCTGATTCTGTTCCTGGACATGAATATGGCGGAACCAGTTTTAGAATCTATGAACTATCAGGTATGATACTAAAGTATACTAATACAATATACTGTCGGCAATCCGGACCCTGTTTTATCCGGAGCTTCTCTTTCATCTTTGTTATCTGACATAACTGTACCTTCAACAACATTTGTGCATGATCGGATTAGTAGCGACTTGTAATTTTTTTGCATTTCAAAGCACTTCATACCTTTAACATGAATAATGACAAGAGTCTGTGTCAGACATAGACTATGGAGTACCTTAAAATCCAATAAAAAAATTTAGTCTGATAATTGACTTGCAAAAAATTTGGTGGATTATCATAGGTCGAAGATTATCGTAGTTGGAACTAATAACTCCAACAGAAACTCTTAAATCGAATTACTGCAGTTATTACAAGGAAAAATACTGATATGAGATTGTAAGAAGCAAATTATACAATAACTACATTATATTATACATATAACATTTTTTCTAAACAAATGTACGTTATTAGATATGTCTAATTTCTCTATGGAGAAAGAGACTAAATTATGATATCATCAATTAATTTCAGGTTCTAACAGCCTTTTGCCACACGCTCCGTATCATTCGGCCTAGTGTGGCGCCCGGTTTCTGCTACGCCTGGCTCGAGTTGGTCGCCCATCGCGCCTTCATCAACAGAGTGCTGGCCGTTACGCCACAACAAAAGGTAAAAAATCAAGCCTACTATTATAGCATTATGCGGGATTTACATGGATCGATATTAGCCGTACGGCGAGCCGTTTGACAAAATGCCTTGTTATTTTTGTTGGCAACGGCACAGCACGGTACGACTTCGCACGGTCGCGTGCGTTGAAACTCTACCCATGTAAACCCCCTGTTACAAAACGCTACAGTATACTGGCCAGTATGACATTCGTCGCAATAATTAATTTTATTAGACAGATTGACAGAAAAATGGCGGCACTCGCACAACAAAATGGCGACTAGTTGTGACGTCAAAACTTTGGCCAGAAATACTGGTATAGTTCACAGGAAACTACAATAATATCGCTTAGCCTTTGCCTAGATGACTAAGTGATGACTAACTGATGATGATAAAGATGACTTAAGGTCGTTGCCTCGAATTTTGCGGTGAGCCGCGTGGCGCGGGCAGTGACAGCAGCGGCGACGTGCACAGGCGGGCGCCATAGCCACCGCTTGTCAGAAATGCACTCCTGTCAAGCGGTGACTATGGCGCCCGCCTGCGCGCGTCGTGCTAAATTTGAGGCTGCGGTCTAATGATTATATTTTTTCAGGGTTGGGGAATGTACTCCACTCTGCTCATCGATCTCTTCAAGTTCCTAGATCCGTTCCTAAGGAATACCGAACTGGCGTCACCTGTTATGATGCTTTACAAGGGGACGCTTAAAGTGTTGCTTGTGCTGCTACACGATTTCCCAGAATTCCTGTGCGACTACCACTACGGCTTCTGCGATGAGATACCACCCAACTGTATTCAAATGAGGAATCTTATTTTATCTGCCTTCCCGCGTAATATGCGTCTACCTGACCCATTTACGCCGAATCTGAAGGTTGATTTGCTAGCTGAGATCGCTTTGCCGCCACGAGCGATTATAAACTATGCCACACTGATACCAGCGTCACAGTTCAAGAAGGATTTGGACGCGTATCTAAAGGCGAGAGCGCCAGTCACTTTCCTGTCCGAGCTGCGGAGCAACATGCAGGTGATGCTTTTTTTATTTGCAAAGAGCTAATACGGGAACATCCACAAGCAATATTCCCTGTAGATATGCATGTTCAATCCGTATGATAAGAATGGTAATGTATGTGCAAGATCGAAAAAGTTCTCTCCTGTCACGAAGGACGCGACGCGATAAAAGATCAGATTAGTCCCGACAAGTTTCTGTGCAAATTGTACTGCAGGCCGATAGAAAATAACGTTTGTGGGTGGGTGCCTTATCTTTTATGGTTAAATCGGTCTTTGAATTTATTACATTTAAAATATAAATATTATTTTTTTTTATAAAAATCCAATGATTTGAAGCTTTTCGTATGTAATTTATCCAATAATTTATTTGTAGGTGCTGAACGATCCCGGTAGGAGGTACAACAGTCAACTCATGAATGCCGTGGTATTGTACGTGGGGACGCAAGCGATAGCTCACATCAGGTCAAAGGGCCAAACTCCCAACATGACGACCATCGCGCACTCCGCACACATGGATATCTTTCAAAACTTCACCGTCGACTTTGACTTTGAAGGACGGTAAGTTAAAATAAATTTAATATTACTACTCTCTAATCTATAACTCTCTCAAAAATTCACTACTAAAGAAGAGTTTTGTCGAGTTTTTCCGAGTTCCGGAAAGATCGTAATCGTATTAGATTATAACAGTCGGTCAATCATCATAAATTTAATACATTTATCAATTAGTGCTCAAATAATTAGTGAAGCAAAAACTTTCAGTTTTACGAGAATTGTAGAGACGATATTTGGCATGGTTAAAGTTTATGTGGAGAAAAGTGTTCAACCACACATGCTACTTCAGATTATTAACACACACTTGACATTTGTCAATCTGTCGCAACATTTACTTCTTTTTTTTCCACTTCAGCAGCCAAATAACCCTTACAAAGTTCAAACTCAAAAAATATATGAATTATTATGGGTGAATTTTATTTATTATTTATTTTATAATTCAATTACAGGTATCTATTCCTTAACGCGATCGCGAATCAACTCCGCTATCCGAACAGTCACACCCACTACTTCAGCTGCTGTCTCCTGTATTTGTTCGCCGAGGCCAACTCCGAAGCGGTGCAGGAACAAATCACAAGGATGCTGTTGGAGCGACTCATTGTTAATAGACCGCATCCGTGGGGTCTACTCATCACGTTCATCGAACTCATTAAGAATCCGATCTACAAGTTCTGGACTCATGAGTTCGTGCATTGCGCTCCCGAGATTGAGAAGTTAGTAGATTATAGGCCTGTTTCAGAGTCGCCTAATAAGTGCCGAATAGCTTATTCGGAAGTTTTATCGATGCTTACTTTATTTACATCGAGTGACAGAGACAAAACAGCCAAATAGCTATCTTTATGTATTAGTAAAGAATTTTATTCATAGAAGTAAATATTTTTGTTGAGCGAAAGAATCAAAATGGGTTGACTTGGGTTGTAATGACAGCAGGACTTGGATTAAGAACTCCTGTATTATGTTGTAACTCATTAATAATTGTCCTTCAGCACGTGAGGCATGACCACCAAATAAATTCGTTTTGTCTACACAAGAATAAAGATATAGAATTCCATAATAGGTTCAATGTTCATGATAGATTTGCTTGCTAACAATTGCTAATATCCAAAAGGCCGCAAACCGTAAACGCTTTTGTGATAACAATGTTTTGAGTTTTCATGAAAGTTGGTAATATCATTAGAGCTGCCCCGTTTGCATCTTTCATGCTTTTAAAATGTGGGGTCATACGGAATATTTCTATTGTATTTGTTGTAATCATCATCATTTTTTTAGATTGTTCGCGTCAGTGGCTCGGTCGTGCATCGCCGACAAGCCGGTCGGCGGCGGCAGCGAACGCGAGATGGTTGAGTAGCGTCGAGCCCAATGGGAGTCGCTCCGGCAACAGCAGTTGTTCAACAGCTTTGTCGCGAAAGGTACCAACGTTACTTTTAACTTATAATGATTATCACGACAAATCTTTTCCCCCAACACTTAACAAAAAATTACAGAAGTTAGAAGAGAGGACAGACAGAAGGACAGAGCGAAACTATAAGGGTTTCTTTAGTACTACGGAACCCTAAAAAGAGCTACAAAAGAGGAGCTACTGCTCCTCTTTTGTTGCTCCATTAATAGTAATTAATGGAAACGGAACCCTAAGATAAATGTAGCCTAAGTTACTTCTTATAACATCTGCCAGTGAAAGTCAGGTCAAAATAGGTCCGGCCGTGTCAGAGATTAGCCGGAACAAGCAGACAGACAGATAAATTTTTTGACTGTCATAATTATGCATTTAGTCTAACAAAGCTCTTAATTTGAAATTACAAACAGACACTTCAATCTTATTTGTTTGTTTGAATAATAACGTGTATTTATTTGCCCCAAGATGTCAGTATATTTTTATCATTATCATCAGACAGCAATCAATACTAAAATTCTAATCACCACTCACTAAACGAATGTAATAATATTATAGTAGGTAGCACATCGTTTTTAAATGAGAAAAAAAAAACTAAAATCTTGTGCCAGCCGGAGAACGCGACGCTGGACGGCGATGGAATATTTTCAATTTCTCCGGCGTGCACACGACGCACAAAGGGACGCGTAGATATTTAATACTATTCATCAACGATACGAAACCAACGATGGGCATGAGTTGTGACGTACATTTGTTAGAAAAAAAACTTCATACAAGATATAGTTACGCCGCCTTGATTTCTGAAGATTTTGTCAATGAAATGTGGAATTATTTTTAAACACAATCTTTTAAGTAAAATAATACACATTTATTAATAATTAGCTTTTTACCGCGCCTCCGACCGCTTATATATAGTTTCCACGAGAATACTGAACTTTTTCGGGATAAAAAGTAGCCTATGTTTTTTATCCAGAGCCTAAACTACTATCATACCAAATTTCATCGAAATCCGTTCAGTAGTTTTGCTTGAAAGAATAACAAACATACATCCATCCTCACAAACTTTCACATTTATAATAAAAATGTTTTATTAATAATATTTTAGTATCGGCTATTTAGTAACTTTATATTTACTATGTACAGAATATGTGCGTCGATCGATAGCAAGTATTGTTTTTAAAACAAGGCGGGTATGTTGCGACCCGGTATTTTACTTTAATGGCCCGGTACCGGGTCGCGAGCCGGCAAATGAGAAACGCTGGACTCCATGATATTCATATGGAAGATAACAGTCTTTTTTATCTTTCAAGGCTTCCAAGAAGCGTCGCAGAGCAGTGCGTCGCAGCAACCGCAGCCGTCAACTTCCCAGCCACAGCAGCCGCAGAAACGAGTTCTACAATGGAATAAATTATTCAAAAAGTAACCTACCGTGTGGTTACGTACTAGACGACTTTGCATACAGACTCATACAGTATAACGTCTCAGGATCAACAATGTTTCGAGTGAGAATCACAGTCAGTGCTTCGTTTATGAACTTTCAGTGTTGATTAAAGTCGATGCGACTATCGTGAAATGTATTCTATTTCAATCTAACTGTTTATACTGATTTGTATTTTATTTGTATATTCGTCTGAGCACTGGACTGGGCTTAAACATTAAGGATATGTAAATACTCTATTTTTGCAATATTTATGTTGATGATAATAATTGACAATGTTTATACGAAAATGAAATTACTGCATTAATAGATTTTAAAGATTTGATGATTGTCTTTGCCGTTTTTTCGTTCTTTTTGATTTATGAGCGTAGTGTGATTTATTAATTTGATTGTTCAAAGTTATAAACACTAAGACGTCTTGCTCCTATTTATTTTCACAATGACAACTCGAAATAGCCAGTCCTATCAGTTCACACGGTTTTTTATACTTACTGTAAATCATTTGCTACTGTTGTAAAGTTATGTCGATACTGGATTTTGTGATGTCACAATGTTCATATAATGTATTAAAAACGTGATGTTTGAATTCAAGTATTGTGATAAAAGTGTATGCTATAGTCAGTTGTCGGCAACGCAGATGTGGCTCTACGATGTTTGTTGGTCGTGTCTAAATAGGTTTAATGTTTCATAACACTAGGTGTTTGACCGCAACTTGACCGACGAGTCTCCACACATCCACAGCTAAAGGTCCACACTAGTCACACGACACTACTCTTTATGTCCTCTTTCATCAGTTAAGCTGCATTTTATAACGACTGCAAGCGGGCACAGAGACTATGTTGAAGTTAAGTCCAAGACCGCTCAATGAAATCAGTTAGTATGTACTGTATGAATTAAAATAATTTTAACTAGATGACGTCAGTGTTTCAATGTGCGTGCTCAAATCCTTATATACAATAACCACTGTATCTTGCAATAGATGTTCGTCAGTGTTCTTATGACACGATCTTACGCGAGTATGTGCATGATAAGAGGCAAGTTAAGCCACAATTATTCTTAGGTGTCTATAATAATTAGTAATAAAGTTTGAAGTAATATTTTATTGTAGTTTCTAATGTCACCCCTTTCTTGAATGAACATTTTATGTTGAAAATGAAGCATCGGCGAATACTTCACCTTGCTTGTCTTTTGTTTGACGTATTAAAATATAGGGAGCCTAGATATCTATATGATAAACTCTCAAGAACTGCTAGCCCTAGGTCTTGTGGGTCAAGGCAATGTTCTATCCAGCTAGCCATCGAGAAACATCATACAGCGTCGTTCAGGGGCAGCTTTCGATATTCGGCATCCAAATGCTGGAATAACATACCGCCGCCGAATAGAAATCTAAAAAGTCTAGCTTCTTTTAAAAAGCAACTACGACAATTTATTTTAAGCGATCAGAAAGCACAGGAAAGCTTGCGACATGATATAAGTGTATTATAGGTGTATGTTTCAGGTTACTTGTTTTGCACTTAGCTTCTTGCATTAAAAAATTTACTGATTCGATTGGCATCCTTAATTAGTTGTTTTCATAAAATATTTTCTTTGGTGTTGGGTTATGGTTAGTATTCACATTTCTCATTTATTTTTAAAATAATTATAGACTAAAATTCATATGTACAATTTGAATTTAAAATTGCTATTTTGGTCATGAATTTGACATTTGTCACAGTTTTTTTTTTATTATTATTATTTTTGTTTATAGTAGTGTGTGTTTGGACGGCTGTGAGGTCAAGGAATGGGTCAAGCGGAAGACCGGTGCTGGACATACCTAGGTGTGCCAGCAATGCCGAACTCGATCCAATTTACTGCTACCTACGCTGTTTTAGCTTTAGACGTTTTTCATTTATGTATTTTTCTTATTATTATACTTAATTATTATTTTTAGTTTTTAGTAGAGCTGCAAATAAATGTTTCTTATTCTTATTCTTAATTAATACTTTGCGGGTTGTCTTTGTCGACAATAAAGTCTAAAGTTTTTGATATTACAACTCTTATTTTCATCACATTCAAACAGGGGCGGATATCGTCTTTAAATACGAGTGCTTTTAACTCGCGTTTTCCTTTTCGTTCGATTTTGGATAAGGAAGGTAATTGTTGTATAAATATAAATCCGCGCCTGTTAATCATCAAAATGTTTTTCACAAATCCTTCGAACAATCTTTACTAGTAGTACTTTATTGGAGTAGCCATACACCAACTGCCTAACGTCCAATCGGCATGACGCTGGCGATAATTGAGGAACTGACCGACCGACTGTCGGCTGGCTTGGATTGGCATGACAGTTCTACGTTTAAGCAGTACGCGCACTAGCAACCAAATTGTCTCGTTCCTCCACCATTTGCATTCCGAGTATCGACTTTAGCGCACGTGAAATAGAGTCAACTTTTCCGCAAAACACGACTCTATAGGAAAACAATCATGTTTTGCGTAAAAAAAACTATTTTGCGTGCGCTAAAGTTCATAATTGGAATGTAAATGGTGGGCGACAGAGACAAATTTATTGCCAGTGCGCGCATGCACATATGATGTTTATGGACAAACTGCAGATTAGAGCGTGGACGATAGGCACTATGGTGTGGGCTACCGTAAGACGTGAGACGTCAATATACAATCATAACGCTTGTTCTTCTATTAAAAGTGCATACAATAGTCAGACATCCTCAAGTATGATTTTTGCGGCAAGTTACTTCACTTTGACTTAGTTATACCTATTTGACCCACGGGTAAATAGCGTTTTACGTGAATAAAATTATACTTGAGTTGATAAGCAGGTACACCAAAACACGTTACGTGGTACACGTAATCCTTAAACTGTGTATACTGTCGATGTCGGAGCAACGACGCATCGCCTTTGTAAAGATTTAGTTTTTAATTTAAGTATTAACGGAGTAAATCTAAACTTGTAGACTAGGAGCATTCTGATCCAGGTAATCCAATTTTCTAACTTTAAATTGTGTTGTAATAAATATTAAAAAAAAAAAAATATGCTATTACTTGTGTACTTACGCCTAATGCTTATTATTGTATGGTAATTATATGTGAATTGTCATAACTCGATTCATTACTTTAATTTTATCACCGTCATCTGCGCGTTTACATTCAAATTGAAGCAATGCCCTTTATGGCATAAAGCAAAATCGATTTGTTACAAAAAAACACTTCCACAATGCCAGACTAAAATAATTAGAATTGCAACATTTGAATGTAGTTGGCGATTCCACCCGAATACATAAACTTAGGTATTTTTTACATTAATAGTAAGGTTTGACTATATGTTAAATATTTTGTTTAATTTTAAGTTTAGGTTTATGACGTAATTATGACGTAGAATGATGCCTATCATTCTACTTCATAATTAAATAACTATCTGTGTGACAATTTAACAGTGCAGGCGTCCGTTCAGTTGCTAATATTTCACTATACAAACTGTGGACCCCATTTCACCCCTTTAAAAGAACGATAAAATACGTATTCGATAATTTATATTTATTTCCTCGGTTATTAAATTTCATGGAATTTGAGACAGATTTTAAAAAATTCATATAAACTTTTAACCATTATTTTACGCCCTCAGTGGGTGAATTGTGACAAACCCTGAAACACGTATCTAACGAAATGTATTTAAGAGCATGAATCTCAATTTTCATCAAAATCGGTGCAGATTTAAAGATTTTCCATACAAATTTACAACCCCTATTTCACCCCTTTAGGTATGTAATTTTACAAAGTCCCTTCGTAGTGTGCTACATTATTAATTAAAACTAATGTCCAAATTTCTCGTTTCTACTATTAGCGGTTACGGCTGTGGGAGCGTCTATACGTCAGTCAGTCAGTCTACTTTTATACATATATATTATACATATAGATATATTATGTATTCTGAAATATTGAGGTAAAGGAAAAAAAAAAAATTGTGTGTGTAGTTTTGTAATAAGGTGCATTTCAAAGTTACAGAATAGTTGGAATATGACTAACTACTAATAAAAATATTTACATAATGGATAAGATATACAATATTTTATCCAATATATTATAGTAATTATAAACTTAAACGCAATAATTTCGGAGATATCAGGAAATATGTATTTGCGACCTAAGTAAATAGGTCGTGTGACGTCAGAATTTTGTACGAGAAATTCTCATTTGCAAAACGCTGCACCTTCAAAAATGCCGATTTTTAATATACTGTTTCTTGTGAGAAGTCACTCATATTCATTTATGTAATAAAAAAATCTGTCAACTAGCCTATTTAAGCCAAACCTTTGCTTGAATTTAAAAATACCTTATGGATAATTTGGACAGTATAATTTTTACAGATGTTATGAGCAAGGAAAAGAAGTAGTGAGATTAATAATTTCATCATACTTTTATCTATCACGCAAGAACCGTAGGTTGTATATGTAAAATGTTGCCTATGTCCATTAACACGTAGTGGGCCTTGTTTTTAATCTATCTGTGTTTGAGCATTTAAACTTTAAAATCAATTCTAAAAAATATTATTTACCGAATTACTTATTTTTTTATTTTTAATGCATGCTAATAATATAAGCTATTGGTCAAATCATTTTGTCATCCTACTAATATTATAAATGCGTAAGTTTGTGAGGATGGATGAATAGATGTTTCTTACTCTTTCACGCAAAAACTACTGATTTATACTAAACGGATTTCGATGAAATTTGGTATGGTAGTAGTGTAGGCTCTGTATTAAAACATGTTACTTTTTATTTCATGTAATAAGTATGTTTGTAATAAGTTTACGGCAATTTCATAGGTAAAGACCTATTATTTATGCGGGCGGAGCCGCGGTCAACAGCTAGACTTTATTTTATATTGCTATTTGACTTCTAGGCTTTTGCAATTGGCATTACTGGTAAAGAGGGGAATCTATTAAGAAGTTAAAGAGTCCCATATACGGTCCGGTTTTCCTTTAGTTCGGCCTGTACGGCTATACTGAAAACTATCAAAAAAGCTACTCAACTTAGGAATTCCTAAAGCCCCCAAAAAATGATATGCAAAACATAAAATGCATTTTATGTTTTGCATGTCATTATTTTATTATTTATTGAATTATATTATAATATTTTATCGTTAAATCAAATTATACTATATTAAGGAAATATTACGTATACAGGTTGTTTTTCCAGTCAGTATCCAAACTTTCAGGAGTGAATATACTCTTGAATATAAGCAACTTTTACTATGGTATCAACTTTCCTACTTGAGAAAAAAATCAGCTGTTTCATACAAAATGCTATCTATGCCGTAGCCCTTTTGTATGAAACAGCTGTTTTTTTATTCAAGTAGTAAAGTTGATCCCATAGTAAACGTTGCTTATATTCAAGAGTATATTCAATCCTGAAAATTTGGATACTGATTGGAAAAACACCAGGTATAGTAATTAAACAGGTAATTTTAAGCAAATTACGGACGAATGCTACGATGTATTATTATGATAAGGTGTCAATTTTCTTTTGTTTTTTTTTTTGTGCCTAACCTAGACCATTTTACATATGATTACTGTCCTAATAAAACAGTACTAACAACTAAATTCCTACCAAGGAGGGAATAAAATACTTAGTTTAGTAGTAAAAGTTTGTAAAATAACTAAGTTGGCAACATTAATTCTGGACTGAACTGACCATGTGTGGACAAATCGCTTCAGTTCCCGCCAGAACAGCGGCCGTGCGGGCGTGTATCGTGTATAAGCGTAGTGAGTTAACAATTAATAAACACGACCGTAGCTCGCGGCAAACCAGAACGAACTGATGCGATTTTTCCATGTGTGTGCTCAAATCAGTTTCAGTCAGGCCGAATTGACGTCAGTTCTAACTGAAACGATCGGCCTCTCGTCTATGGGAGCCTTAAGTCTACTATTTGAACAGCTCAATAATTTCGACGTAATGCCACCACTACATTAATTTTACAACAACATTTACATATAAAGCTCAAAAATTCCAAAAACAATGGGTTCGTAGTCGATTTCTGTAAGTAATTCACAATGACATCATTATGATCTGGCTATGAATTATTATTATCATCGTGTTTGTTTATTAGCAGAACTTTCGCCATTCGGTATCGTAATATCTTCATAACAAATAAACTTTATTTAGTAATTCATTAGTAATTAAATAAATGTCACTCAGTAACATACAATAGGTATACTAATTCATCAATGATTTATTATTATTATTAGTTATCAACTTACAGACATGCTAATCGTGTACTTACTCGAGCGTCGTGGAGACAAAATGTTTTGTAGATTAGGTGACAGGAGGAAAGAAAGAAAGAAAGTTCATTTATTAATTTTAGTAGTGCGGTAAGCGGTGACAGTCCTATTATACTTAGAAAATTACAAAAAAGTAGCTATTGTAGGTAACATTTTATCATCAGATGTTAGACAATATGGACTAGACATTTGAGCTGAGTGTAATATAAATTATCTGAGTAGCTCAATTATTTAGTGCTTTATTTTTTAAGCTTTAAATAAATCCCTACTTAAGCTTATCCTACAGTACCTACTGTGAGCTGGAGCTCGTTTGAGCCATACTTAACAAAATATCTACTTATATAATATTATCTTCCGATAGAAAAAAAGCTTTAACACCCCAAGGCAAAATATTCATACAAAATAGAAAAAATAAAACATACTTTGGCTACCAGCGACATGATACCTATACTATTTTAATCTGAGCGTACGAGTTACTTCAAGAATCTCCTACAAGGGCTTCCCTACTATATAGCTACTCTGGAATGTGTCATATTATTTGTAGGAATTGGAAAAAAAGGAAATTTGATGAGTACATTGATTTATGTCCTGCAGTTGACACACTCCGATCGAAACGGCCTGTATTCTGTACATACATGTTTATGCCAACTGAAACACTTTATTGCCAACTGTTTCAGTTTTTATTTTAACAAATCGTAAGTCGTAACAAGCGATTGGTCTGAAATTGGAATCAACTTTGTAATATCTAGTACCTAAGTAATGGTCAGTGAAGGAAGATAAGATTAAGTAATGGTCAGTGGACTACAGTAACTTAATATAAACTTTATTTTTGTACTAGGACTAGCCACTAGCTATAATATAATATATATGTCGTCGGCTATGCATGTCACTAGACGTTGGACTTCTAATATCCGCCAATAATTAGTGAATCCTGGTCCAGAAAAATAAACACTCAATTATACGTCATTCCACTTTCTACGAATCCTATGAATGAGTTGGCCTTGGCTAATGGGTCATGGGCCATGGCCTGCTTAGTTAGTCATCCTGCTTAGTTGGTATCATTTTCCTGGCTAATAATTAGGCAATTATGTAGTTATTTTTAATTTGTTTATTTCATGACCACAAATTAGCTGAATGGTCACAAAACAATTATCTAAGCCAGCAACGTAGGTGAAAAATGTTTCTAACATGTCTGGTGGCAAGTTATTATTGCTCTATATTATATTATATAGGTTCTAGCTGTGCATGCTATTGATTATGACCTGCCTCCGGTTAAAACAAATTGTATAGTATATCGGCGACCTCTGTGGCTCAGTGGTTCAGTGCGTACGCGCTCAAGCCGGGGGTTGCGGGTTCGAATCCCGCCGAAGGAACAAAAAGATTTTCTGTGTTCCTGGGTCATGGATTGCGTATCATATAAAAAAAATCTTAAATATATGTACTTATACCCCCGTAGTAATAAAAATATTTACATAACGGATAACTCCAACTCCAATTGCAACGATCGTCAGCTGGACTTGGTATTAAGTGCGTTCGTCGGGATTTCCGTGGACGCGGCGGACGAGGCGCTTGAACCCGTGGACGCGTATCACCCGCCGCTGGCGGTGCGCCTCGGGCTCAGCGGCCGCGCGCCGCCCTCAGCGCCCGCGCACCCGGCATCACACTCTCCGACGGCAGCGAATAGTAAGCGTTGGAACTTTAATAAAGCGGACTTTTATCGCTTATATAGTTTATTAAATGAAATAGATTGGTCCGAAATGTATAATATAAGTGATCCTAATGTTGCGTTAAACTTTTTTTATGATAGAATTTATGAAGCTATTGACGTTTGCGTTCCTCAGAAAAATAGTTGCTTAGGCTCTAGGAAGTATCCCGCTTGGTACACTGCCGATATTATTAGAGAGGTAAAACGTAAGTACGAATTACACAAAAAGTACAAGCAGAGTAGACTGCCGACAGACTACTCGGCCTTCTCTCAATGTAGGACGAGGGTGAAGATCGAGACGGCTCAAGCTCATAACCGATATTGCGATAGGATGCAAAGTCATCTGGCGACGGATCCGCGAGCCTTTTGGAGCTACGTGAGATCCAGGAAAAACAGTTCAGGCACAAAAAGGTTAATGCGAAATGGTCGACAATTGACTGAGCTAGAAGCCGCGAATGAGTTCGCCCGATACTTTTACTCTGTGTACAATCCGGAGCCGCCGGCGCTGAGCGTGGCGGTGGCGAGCGCAGCGGCGTCGTCGGCGCCGGGCGCACGTGTGCAAATTACGCGTCTACGCCCTGGCGACGTGCGCCGCGCACTCGCTCGCCTGCCGCCCAAGCGTTCGGATGGTCCGGATGGTATACCAGTGTATGTTTTCAAGGACTGCAGTAGAGTGTTAGTAGAGCCTTTGACACACTTGTTCAACACGTGTATAGAAACCGCGCAGTTTCCCGAGCGGTGGAAACTTTCACGTGTTGTACCGGTACCAAAGGGCGGGGGTGGCACGGAACCCAGTGATTATAGACCAGTGGCGGTCCTTTGTACTCCAGCCAAGGTTTTTGAGTCCGCCATTCATCGTGACATGTATACTCAGGTATGTAGCCAGTTGAATGACGCTCAGCATGGTTTTCGTCCTGAGCGAGGAACGACAGGAAACTTGCTGGATTTGATGACCCATCTTGTACCAGCTGTGGACGCTGGCAATCAGGTAGATGTAGCATACTTTGATTTCAGAAAGGCGTTCGACACAGTCGACAATGATATTCTTCTGTCGAAGTTAGCTGAGGCAGGTTGTGCCCCGCATACCCTGGCTTTCTTTGCAAGTTATCTGCGGGATAGATGTCAGCACGTGGACTGTGGCGAATGCTTTTCTGAAACATATTTCACGAGATCTGGCGTGAGTCAGGGCAGCAATTTAGGTCCTCTTCTATTTATTTTGACTTTGAATGATCTACCGGAAGTTATCAAAAAAGCGATAGCCTTATTAACTATTTGCCGATGACCTAAAAATTATAATGGAAATAATAGAAGACGCTGATCATCACAAACTGCAGCAGGACATAGACAGAATTGTGAAGTGGTCTAGTGACAATAAGCTGTACTTCAATACGGCTAAGTGCTGCGTAATGTCATTTAGCCGCGCTCGCTCTCCTCGTCATCATCAATACCACATAGAGGGAACACCACTGAAACGCGTCACTGAGATTAAGGATCTAGGAGTTAACTTCACACCCGATTTAAACTTCAGAAAACACATAGTTGACGTATGTAAAAAGGCTTATCGCAATCTACCCTAGATTGCGATAAGCCTTTTTACTACGACAAGCTCATCAGTTTGATAATATCGCAGCTTTGAAAGCACTCTACGAAGCTCTCGTGAAAAGCCACTTAGAAAGCAATGCCGTGATTTGGTCCCCACACGAGGACAAATACATAAATATGCTAGAACGTATCCAGAACAAATTTGTGCGCTTCATACATCTCAAAAGGTACGGCGTGTACCCAGGTTATCCGTTGCTGTATCCAACGCTATTTGTTCTGGGTATGGTCGGCTACTATAAATTAGAAGTTAGGAGGGAAGTGGCCCTGGCCACATATGTAGTGAAAGTTTTGCGCGGTGTAACGCATAATCCAGCTGTGTTACAAGCGGCCAGGCTGTGTGTGCCGGACGGGTACGCGGAGCGGCGGCGCCGACCGCCGCTGCTGGAGGTGTCGCGCGCGCGCACCAACCTGCTGCGGATGGCCCCGCTCACGCGGGCGCTGCGGACGCTGAACACGGTCGCAAACACCGTCGATTTATTTACGTGCTCATTGAACGAGTTCACTAAGGTCACCTATTGTGTAGCAAGTAAGATAGATTTAAGTACCTACTAGTAACACTATATTGTATTAGGTTTAAACCTGTAATGATAGAAGTTGTAAGTTGTAAATAAATAAATAAATAAATAAATAAACTTAAACAACGTTGCTGTCTTTGTCTGATACGTTGGAAAAGTCACTTGACAGACAAAGACAGCAACGTTGTTTAAGTTATCCATTGTGTAAATATTTTTATTATTAAGGCGACTAGTATAAAAGTATTAAATATACTTCCCGTTTTCTGGTACCTGTAACACAAGCTCTTCGGATTCTTAGCACGGGGCCAGATTGACGTGGTGTGGATATTATTATTATTATAACCCCTATTGGTTATCCTTCGGTGCGATTCAAAATCCTCACAGAGACATCTATCTGCCTGTTGCAGAACGAAAGGAAATATTTAGGATAGACCTAGGTCCTAGGTAAAAGACCCAAGGTCCTAGGTCTATCCTAGATACAATATTTATGTGCCATAGACAAGAGTCTTTTATAATTTTTGCTATCCTGAGGGTTTTTAAGATTTCTTTTCACGTGATTATCCTTTTTTAAACTGATACGTTGCCATCTAGCGCTCAGATTATGTAATTAACTAAGCTTTATTTTATACTAGAACGTCATCTAGTATTGAGTAGATGAAGTAAAGTCCTTGGGCAGTAATAAACTTGTCAATAGATGGCGTTTACGTTAACTCGTGTGTGCAGTAAGATATAGAGGGCGTGACTACAGTTCTTTCAGTTAGATCAAAATAATATTTAAAGTACTTGTATAGATGATAATACAACCGAAGTTTGTTACTTAAGTTATTTACGGAAAACCTTAAATTTATTCATTTTAAGATTAGACAATACTTTTACAAATACTGATTTACACTTAGTTACAAATTGGTCAAGGGAAAGTAGGGGTAGGGGGTTTTGCAAGAGAGAAATAAAACCAAAATATATCTATTTTTATATATTCATTCAGACAATGGTACACTGTGACGATAACGAACTTAAACATTACTGAATGTAATTGTTATACATACTACATAGTAATTTATGGGATGATCTGTCACTAAAAGGTTTTAACTTGGGAACTGTCTACTTGATTTAATATAACGGATACATTTACGAAATACACCAATCACTATATTGTACTTGATAGATATAATATGACATATAGAATGCCCGAAGTACGCCTCAGACAATAATATGAAAACCGGTGTATTATAAGTTATGTGTAACAATTAAAATCTTTAACATATTATAATGCAACAAAATTATACACTGACAGCATGATAAATGATAATAATCATCAAATAAATTGAAATGTATGAATCTAAAAAATAGCTCAGGAACACAAGTATTACGTGAAATATCCTAATAACAATAATTGATAACATAATATTTGTTACAACATTTATTACCATGACTTATAATTAAAAGCAAATAATACAACTAAATCTGACATTAATGCTTTTTAATACTTATTCTATTACTCCTGCAATGGTTTATATACAATGAAAAGAATACTGCATATATAATGAATTTTATATTATCTGTTTGTGATTAAAATTTTATTGGTATAATATAAAAATCATTACCGTCCAAACATTGTAAATAAAACGAGCAGATTTATTAAACTATAAATAAGACTTAAATGCAAAGTAGCATTAAAAGATGTCGCTATACAATTATAAAATATGATCTTATGATTAACTGATTCCGTAAAGATGTTGGCATAGTACAGGAGTAATATAAATATATTGATATGCCATATAAAATTATACAAGTTGGGTCATAAGCGAACATGCTCTATTTATACCCACTAGGAAAATTAATACTTAAAACTAAACAGTCGTGTAATAAAATACTTGTTGAGAAAAAAAATCTTTTTGGTTATTCCGTTGGTAGAAATGATGAATAACTTTGAGCCCATAATGGCGGAAGAATTTTTTAAATAAAAATAAATAATAAATTTAAATAGCAATAGTATTGTGAAACACAATAATTGTTCTTTCATTATAATAATATTTAAAATATATTTGTATCACAAACAATAATGAACGTTGTCATGCAGTCAGCAGAAACTGTTAGATAAGGAATAAAAAATAAGGTCCACTTAAAAGGTACAAACTAAAACCGCCTCATAAGTCGTAGCTTCGATATTATAACTACAAGTTTACTTAACTATCACGAAAATAACATACACTTATATTTTATGCAATTGAAATTTATATTTCTCCATTCAATATAATAAATAAGGATTACGACTACAAAATCCAAATGTGATAAAGAACATTATCCGTTCAAAGAAATGGCACATTGCATGTATGCATGTCAACTGATTGATATTTTTTCATTTAAACATAATATTTCATAGAATAATTTTGATGCCGAAAGTTCAGCTCACACTTGCCTGTCAGGGTAATACCACACCGGCCAAATATATAATATTAAGTATATTTTTTACTATATAATAGTCATATGTATTTATTTTTTTTATATAATAATTTTGAATTTTTATTATTCTAACCTTTTATAGTTTAGCATCGGTGCGGATAGATGGCAGCACCGCCCTCAAGTGAAGACACTTTACGCCTAAATACTTGGAAATATTTTACAAGGTGCACGAAATTATACCGGAAAGATATTCTCGTTTCATATTTCAAAAATATATAGGGTTGCCAAAAAGAGAAAAGGGAGTGTTAATTTTCTGTGTCCACTCGCTCGGTGCTTTGCTGCCAAAGGCCGCCACCACGCCGCACCTATTCCAACACTTACTGTGGTCAAAAATTTGGAAGGCACTTTCTACAATTTTTTCAAAAATTTTAATTTATTTTTTGAACACATTAGCCTAAACTTACACAATAGAAAATATGCGTAGTAACATTTACCAAAAATCTACGCAATTCACCCGAAACGTATAGGCCGCTTATATATTTTTTAATTTAATTTTTACCTACATTAACTTTATTTCCAAAAGGATAGCCAAAAGTTTCAACACTATCTGAATCGAATGTATTCTTTTTTTTTTTATTTGGTCTTTATTATACACTAGTTTCCAAACTTCAACCGAATCGGATAATCCAAATTCCAAACAATAGTGAGATATCAAGGCCACTTGAAGACTTATTTAATACGCGCTCGTCGTTCGTCCGCGCTGGTCCGCGAGCGACCCGCACCGATACCGCGAGCGCGGCAGTCGCTTTCGCCAACGTCTGTCCGCTAACAACGTTTAAATGGTATAACCCTTGCGGCAAGAAGATCCGTTTAAGAAATTTTTCCCGCCGAAACATCTATATAAACAAAATAATTGCTCGGTGTACATAAATCAAATTTGTACATATACACCTCAAATACACGCCAAGTGTTCGGGAGAAGTCGTCCCGGGATGCATGTATGCGTCGGCGCGAGCGATGCTAAGTTACAGCTAATCTAAGTAAATTGAAATGTAATCTAGCTACATCATAAGTCACCGGATGCACGATGAACCCCGCGCGCGCCGCTCTGTACGTGTATACTAACGGGGCACGACGAATCCCCGCGCGCGCCGCTCTGTGCGTCTACAGTAAAGGGGCACGACGAATCCCGCGCGCACCGCTCTGTGCGTCTACAGTAACAGGGCACGACGAATCCCGCGCGCACCGCTCTGTGCGTCTACAGTAATAGGGCACGACGAATCCCGCGCGCACCGCTCTGTGCGTCTACAGTAACAGGGCACGACGAATCCCGCGCGCACCGCTCTGTGCGTCTACAGTAATAGGGCACGACGAATCCGCGCGCCGCTGTGTGCGTCTACGCTAACGGGCAAGCCGATGTCTCTCTTCGCCAGTGCACACTAATTCAAATTGACACCCAATTACACAAGTATATATTCCCGTCGCGGGTAGACACTGTATCTTATATTATAAAATAGAGATGATTGATGATTTTTTTGTATTTTTCGTATGTTTGAATTCTAATTAATATCTCGATACACATTAAGTAGACATCTATTAAATATAACAGAGTATGACTACGACATAAACGGTGTTCTGTTGAGACACGCGAGCCCCGAGCCGGCCGCGGGGAAGACGGTGGTCTGTGGCGACGTAACGCCTCGCACTTTGCCTGCTGAGAGTCGGCTGAGCCCCGAAACCTCTAATTTAGTCTAACATTTGGAACATTCACTACTGGCTAAGATACATCTATAATACATTTGGCGATCGCTAAGTCTAATCGCACGTGTGTGAGGCGCTGCACGTCGTGAGGGAAGCGACACTCACTAACGCTATAGACAAATTGACATCGACCTGACATTTAAAACAAACGAACATTACATTTACCGTTTAATTAACATTACAACTAGGTTCATTTATAATCATAGATTTTCTTAGACATATGTATGTTGTTGAAATATATGAATAGGTATACCAAACAGTCTTTTGAATCCGGCCAATGTTTTAAATTTTGATATCCCTCCGCTCACAGATGGATCTAATTCTCAATAAGCTTAGCATAAGTAATAATATTGTAGTGTAATACTAGTGCGAGCGGGCGACGCGCGCCGCGCCTCCCGCTCCCTCCTCGCTCTAAACTAACCGAATATACTTAAAGTATGTCACTGGAATACATACACAAACGATAATGTAGTATACAAAAGAAATAATAATTATCTAAACTAAAAAATATTCTTTCATAGTACATAATACGAAATTCGTAACTAAACAACAAGCAATTTATTGCACAGCGGGTCCACTTTTAAATAATTAAATATGATAAAGTAATGCCGATACGGTTTCTCCGATAAATAGTGACGTCACGAGTGGCGCGGGAGTGGCTCCGCGCCCGCGTCCGCATATCGCCGGTCGCCTAGAAGTAGCCGACGGAGTTGCGGTTGGGCACGAAGTAGGGGTAAGCGGGCAGCGGCGGAGCCACGCCGACCGGAGCGTGGGCCCCCGCCGCGCCCGCGGCCTCGCTTCACATGTTCTCGGCGCGCGCCTCCGCCGGTGGCGGCTCCATCTTCACCGGCACCGGGCTCGACATATCCTTGCCGTTCTTGGCCAACGAGACCGGTGTCTTAGGGGGGCCCATGTCCGTGATGTCGGCCCCACCGTCGCGCTCGCCGTAGCGGCTGTCGGGGCGCGGCGAGGCGAAGGGGCGGAAGGGGTCGGTGGGCTTGGGGGGCTCGAGGGCGTGGCCGGGCGGCGGCGGCGAGCACAGCGGCGACTCGAGCCCGGCGGACAGCGGCGAGGCGAGGCGCGGCGACTGCAGCGGCAGCGGCGGCAGGCCCAGGTGCGGCGGGTGGTCGGGCGGGCGCTGCGCCGCCACCACCATGTTGCACATCTGTCGGCGCAGGCCGTGCGCCACCGCGGCCACCGCGGCGGCGGCGGCGGCGTTCGGCGACACGCCACCTTCGCGCCCGTTCCCGCATGCCACTGCGTATGTGTTTTGCACGTTCATGCCATCCTGAAAAACGCATACGCCAACATGGTTAGCTGTTTACAATAATCGTAATCGCAATAATAAAATCAGCCTACATTATAGCTAGGAATTTTAGCGGGATACAGTTGCCGAGCAGAATGGTAGAATCGCATTGTCGCATTAGCACTTACATCTAAATAAACTACCATTACGTCCGCAATACATACCGTAATGGGGGGATAGACCGGTAGCACCTCCTCTTTGATGTGGTGCGTGGTGTGTGGCGTGTGCGAGTCGCGGAACACGACCGCGCGGATCACGCCTCGAATGTGCTCGTCCGGCCACACGCCCAGCAAGATACGTTGCGGCCGCCCGCGACCTTTTGGCCTCAAATCTGCAATACCACATAACAATAAACCGTGAACAGGCAACGCACTATAATATTTATTTTATTATTTTTTACATTACACATAACTTAGTCTAAGTCTAAGTTTTAAGCTATGTCTCATAACATTGTTTATACAGTTAGTCCGTGGGAGTGAAAAAAAATTATAATAGATACCGCTATCAAACTTAGGGATTATTAGAAAAGCATATAGCTCTACAATTGTGTCGTGAACTTCCATGAACATGCGTCAAAATAAGATGTTATTCACGCTTTGAATTTGTAGGGCGTGAAGTTCACGGCAAGTACACAGCAAGTTCACAGCACTAGTGTAGAGATGGCCTAAAGAGTATCCAACGGGACTCCTATCTATACCTTTACACTAAAAGGTTTCCATATTCTCATACTTGTGATAAAAAGATAATAAAACAATGAACATTTATTCATTAATAAAATAATTAATAACAAAAATGGTAAGAGAATGTGGGAACACGGAGGGAATTTACAATTATAAGTAAACAATCCATATTCGTTTATAACTAATGCAGTATTGCTGACACAAAAATATACTTTTTATAAACTTAACAGTATTTAAAATTATTTCGCATCGCAATAGCAATTGGGCAATTGTAAAATTTCGCTTATAATAAATTTTCGCAAAGCAATAGTTTTATGTAAATAAAGCTTATTCTAACTTTTATAATATGTTATCAATTTCTGAATAAATTTTACCAAAATACACGAGTTTAGATTTTAAATTAAAGGAAAAAGTTATTCAGTAATTATGCATTTTGTGGCAAATGAAAAGTGTATTAAATAAAAGCTTGTTTCGTTGGGAATCTTGGAAAACGTATATTTTAATTAATATTTACCTTATTTTTAACTTTAGATGAGTTTTCTATCCTCTCAAGGATCATTTACTTTATTTTTTTACTTTACTCTTTTAGGCGCTATCATGTGAACTACATCTACATTCGTAGCAAATATCATACACTTTTCATCTGCCGTTTAATATTAAATAGTATATAGTACATACCTGCTCCTCCATCAGCGCTAGGTCCGAGCATGTTATGGACCCGGTTCGCGTACAGCACAAAAGTCGGGTAGGGTATGTCGTATTTCCTCGCAGCCTGGGAGAGAGATAGTCCCTCTTTCAGCACGGAGAATATGGCCTCAGCCATGGTCTCTGGTCTCCAGGACTTGAGGGGTCCACGCTCGCGGAACCGCAGGTTGTGGACCAGGCTCTGGTTGGTGTTCCAGCACTTCTGCCACATGGATTGCAGCTGGTACTGGTAGCTATCTGCTGGAAATGAGAAGACACATATTAGTGACGTCATAGTTATAGTTTGAGTGGGATTTTCCTCATCTGGGAAATTGGGTACAAAGACAGTGATAAGTCAAAGGCGGTGAAAGTAAGAAAGTGTATTAGAAATGGGAAACATTCAAAAATTAAACTTTTTTTTTTCGTGCGATTTCTATAGACTTGGTATCCTGGATTTAATTACATATTTTGGCCCAATAGCCAGATTTAAAAAGTTTTGACACCAGAATTGGCAACCGGTACAGGTTGTAAACACAACATTATATTATTTAAATAAGTATCTGTAAGTACGGATGTTTTAAAGGATGAATTTTACAGTTTCACCACGACTAATAAATGAGTTAAACCATACAAGGTAAATACGCATAAACTCATGCAAAGATTATATGTCATTATTTAAAACAAGATGCTATTAATCCAGGGTAATGTGGACTATAAGTGTGAACAAAAACACTCTTTAGCGATACTGAATTTCAACTAAAAAATAATTGTGCCCGGACAAGTCCTCCAATAAATAATAAAGGGACACTTTAGTATTTTTATCACTCACAAATAAGGGAATGATTGTTGTTTATTATAACTATTCTACAATTTATTGACTGTGACATCCTTAATGTGATGTTATGTCAAATAAAAAAAAAACAATCCACGTTTATTTGTAAGAGCTGTCATTCATATAAGGCGACGGTTATTTTTAAACGAGAAATAAATAGAATTACCTCCGTACAGCGTAAGGTGCGAAAGTAACTTATTTCTTACTTCATACAAAAATATAGCTATGAATACATAACAATTAGTCATCGGAGTTTTATCTGATGTGAATACGCAATACGTAGGTGTATAATATGTATTTGACAAATGGCATAACGCTACTACATACCGATCTCCATAAAAGCATCTGTAAAAAACTGCATTAAATTAAAATAAAACCAACCACATTATTGTTTGAGTATATCTTTATTTATTAAATCAGACAAGAAATGACAAAATACTTAAATGACGATTGAACTACAAAATTTCGGCGATACAAAAAAATCTGATTGTTTTATAAAAACCCTTGCTTTTGCCCGCCGTTTCGCCCCGCGTGTAACTGAGTTTTAATCGATCCTTAATTCCTTACTATCTACTTACTAATATTATTAAAGTTTATGTGGATGGAGGTTTGTTACACTTTCATGCAAAGACTACCGAACGGATTTAGGCTTCGGATTAACACAGGCTACTTTTTATCATGGTATACTGTATTTACGTGCGCAACATCTAGTCTATTTAATTAATATTCTTATATTTTATATTAATGATAATACTGTATTTAATAATCTTATATTAATGATAATAATGTATTTAATTTGATAAGAATTTAGACTGTGTTCGTTTAAAATAATTTAAATAGCTACTGAAAATACGACATTATATTTTGTGATAATTTTTTTTAACTTAAAATGGGTATAGTAGGCTATCCTTAAAATATAGACATATGCCATCGCGGACCTTTTTGACCTTATTTAAGATAAATATTTTTATTATAATATAAACGTTTTTGTGTAGGTACCTCTAACGGTAACTGTGTTTGCAGCGCACGCCAGAATATCTCGCACAAGGCGGAGTTTTTTCCTACTTACTTGACACTTATCTTTATATTTTGGACAATTCATACGATATGCTTAAGCTGTATTTTCATAAAGTTTCATTAGAATCTATTCAGTAGTTATTGCGTGAAAGAGTAACAAATATCAATTGTTACAAACTTTCGCGTTAATAAAAGATTTGACCAATTCTATGGCAAATTTGACTTAAATAAAACTTATTAATAATTATAATTATGTATATTTACAAATATGATGAGAATATGATGTTATACAGTATAATTTATAATACAGTATATTGAGCTGATGATATTATCACAAAACCTACTTTTATAAGTTCTTAAATTACTTGAGCAATTGAAAGGTTAAAAAAATTACAAAATTTCAGTCTCCCTTTGTGTCTAATCTATGATTAACTTATGTCAGTAGATATAGTATATTTTATCCATACCTACATTCTTTAATTGTATAAATTGAAATCTTAAAATACTTTTAACGGCACTATTAATCAACCATCACTAAGGCACAACTTTACAAGGCACTCCGTTTAAATATAGGTAGGTACCTACATTTAATATCTTCCGTAAAATAACTAGGAAATTATTAAACGGAAACCAAGTTCTAAGCTATAAATAATAAATGGTATGAAATATGGGGTAGCGTTGTGTTTTATAATATACGGTTATGTGTAAAGGCTTTCCATTTCAAAATATTAAGGAATTGCCCCAATTTAGACTACATTAAACATTAGTCGAATTTAGTATCATATTTCGTCTATTAAAATATTTTTTCAGTTGTTCATTTATTTAGAATAAGCAGTTTCATAGTATCTGTTTTTTGTTATAAAAATAATATCAAGATATAAATTATGTTAACTAGTTTCAGTATGTAGTTAACTTTCTACAATCACTTTAGTTTTTTTATTGTGGTACCTACTATTATATTTATTTATAGAAACCACTTTGTTTTAAACTGTTTTACTTATAAATATTAATTGATTGAGCGTACATAAGTTTTAATTATGGTTGCAAAAAACTTGTAAGTTCATTGTAATATCGAATGTATTTATAATTAATTAGTTTTAATAGGGCGGCTCATTTGAGTCTGACCTTTCCTTCGTTCTCATACTTGTTCCTGGCCATCACAGCCTGTGGTACCGTTCCAGGAACTATAAATATGTACCAGGTGGACGCGTTTGTCCCACACTATTGCGAACCCTTATCTACTTATGGTAATCGAAAATAAACCGTATTCCCCTCACACAGGGCTTAAAGTACAACTAGGTCGGAGTGTAAGATAGTTAGCTGTTTTTAGTTCGGCTAATGTTTAATTTAGACTAATGTTGTAACGGACATTGTAGTAACACTGTTATTTTATTACCTAAGATTGTTTGAAATTAAGCCGTTTTTACTCGACTACGGCGAAGCCAAAAGGAAGGGTAATTATTTTGGCAGTCTATGTATGTATGTATAGATGTTTTTTCCGCCGTAGCGCCTAAAGAACTGGTCCGATTTCAGTAAATGAACTGTTTTTTCGATTCGAACAAAGATTCGTTATAATAGCCCGGGTAACATAGGCTATATATTTTACGTAGTCGGGTTATAGTTCTTTTATAAAAATTGTAGTTATTTATCTTTTTGTTTCATATTTGTTTATATGTTATTATATTAAGTAATAAATACATAAATATCTATGGAAGCTTCATACCACGTCAATCTGGCCCCGTGCTAAGTATCCGAAGAACTTGTGTTACAGGTACCAGAAAACGGGAAGTATATTTAATACTCTTATACTATACATATATTTAAGATTTTTATTATAAATTTACACATATTTAATACTCATCCATAACCCAGGAACACAGAAAAGCTTTTTGTTCCTTCGGCTGGATTCGAACCCGAATAAATTATTAGGAGAATAACTAACGAAAATGTGAAGTAATTACTGAGTACTAAGACTAAGTACATTAAATAGCCTATGTTATCCGGGCTATCATTACGAATCTATTGACCACACATTCGGACCAGTAGTTTAGACGCTACGGTGGAACAAACCATACATGCATAGACTGCCAAAATCACTACCCCTTCTTTTGGCTTCGCCGTAGTCGAGTAAAAATAGTCTAATTGTGAACATTTTAATTAAGAACCTTTGAAAATTTCAATTTTTTTAACCATAACAATATCTCTACCCTCAATTTTTCTATAATATTTCCTCTACCCGTGGTTGTTTGCAAAGAAGGCCGCCATTGTATTACATGTTATATTTTATTGTTTGTCATGTCATATTGTTTGATGTTCCTTTTACTGGTATAATTTTGATGTTGTGTCAAGTGGCACAATAAAGAATATTTTATTAATTCTGACAAACTAAGTTTCAGGATCTTAGGATCAATAGCATTTTCGCTTTCAACCTTTTTTTTTTTAATGGATGTAAGAGAAATATAGTGACATTTTATTTCATTTACAAACCAAATAGTTTGTAAATGAAGGGGATTTAGTAGTTTTCTTCTATTTGTAGCAATTTTTTGTTTCATTTTTAGATTTTTGTATTTTTAGTTGTTTTTTTAAGTTGCTTTTTTTTTTAGTTTTTAATATTTTACTGTGTAATAGATATTAGCTTCACTTATTGGTTTATAAATAAAATATATCATTATTTGTTTCTTATATTTATCTAAAACGCCTAAAGTTAGACGTTTCGGCATCTAAAACTGCTCGGGGGCAGGGCAGCTGAGTCATTGCCAATGTCTAAAGAGGATGAAAATGTGGTACCTCGTGAAGTTTTGGTTTTGTTCGAATATTACGTAACTATTCGCCTGCCGAAAACGCCATAACAAACTATAAAACATGAATACACATGAATACACATTAGAATACTTTTCAGATTCTAACAACTTTTTTTCGCAATGGGCACCCAAAATACCTATAGTCTTATCTTACAATACAAGATATTATTGACGTTTAATAAGGTTTTCCAAATCATAGCAAAATCTATTAACAAATAATTACTTATATATTTTTTATATTTTACAACGATGGACGGATTTGCGCAAAGTTTTCAATTAATATTACTATATGAAGCAGCTAAAAACTATTCTCATACTGTTTAGAAGAATAATAAAATAAATTTTATATACATTTTTACATATTCTCTTCTCTTAAGGCCGAATACTGAACCGATAATTAAATTAAGTGACGCTCACATCACATGCTATCCTTGTCATTTCGGCTAGCAAAGACAGCCTGTGAATAGGAGGGCTTTTAATTTTGATTAGCGTTTCAGGATTCGGTCGCTAGAGTTATAAATTAAAACAGAATGATGTCGCAATCGTCCTTTCGTCAAGTCTATATCTAGTTAAACAAGTTACTAAGGACTCCTAAAAAAATAAACAAATACTTATGGCTTCGTAACTTTCATCTATTTAAAAAAAGATACTTATACAAATATAATAATTATTTATAACAGAAATTAATAGAAAAAATTTGAGTCGATTACTCAAAACTCTAATAAACTTTTAAATAACTACCTTCTTTGCAATGTTTGACTGGCTATCTAGTTCAAAGCTATAATATAGTCTTTTCGCGTTAAGATGTCAGTAAATTACGCGTACATAACATGTCAAAATGGCTTACTATGATTGGCCAATGGCTTAAGCGTCAATGGTAATTTTTTGACATTTATTTATAACATATATTTTTAACGCGAATATACGAAAGTTGTATTTTTTGAACAGGTTTTACGTGAAGCAGTTCTTTTACTCATTTTAAAACTATATTCCCGCCATCTAATGCTAGATTTACACGCCAGCCAAGCAGCTTGGCAAGCAAGCTGGCAAAAGAACTAAATACTTTTGCCTGCTTACCAAGCTGCTTGCCTAGCGTGTGCCGGCTCCATATCTAATAAATATTATCTGACAATTGTTAAATCGGCTACAATAAGTACAAAATATTTACTTTATATTATACATAACCGTCTAAATATATTCTTAAATCTATTAAGGCACGTTATACCTACTATAGTTAAGTCGCCTATGTACAATCCAATCCATTCCTAATCTAACAACAATGACTGAAATAAAATGCAAAAATATTACTAACCTGATTTACTAAAGAAAGTAGGACTTTGTTTCAGTTACCCAAAAACTTATTTAATAGCCCATAGATACACAATATATTTAGATAAATGCAAAAATACCTAACGTATTAAGTATATAGCGGAATGTATACGAACTAAAATTCTATTTATTATATCAATGTAATATAACTGGCATAGGTAATTTTTTTATTAGTATCTTAAGGATTCACTGTAAAACAAAAAGGTATTTTTTAGGTAAAACCTCTTTAAGATTCATCATCTGTGTTATGTTCAGTTTTTATTCTCGTAATTTTACCTTTAGTCGCACATTCATAGTACAAAGACACAATCGAGTGCTTCTTACAAAAAGCCCACCACCACCGAAAGCCAGTGAGACCGATAAACGCAAAACTAGGGTCTCTACCACGACGAACCTTCTCTACAAACGCCAGGACTTCAGCTAGCGACTTTTTGGTTCGTCTATTGTAAGGAGACACACTAGTCTCGCAACAGAAGTCTAGAATCGTTCGTTCCTCGTTGGAGTTCAAGCCTGCCTCGTCCAGTACGGCCATTCGTTTGGACTTTCCTAGTATGTTGTCGTATAACGTGCCTTTTGGTATTCTATAATGTGTAGCAGCTTGAGTGAACCTCATCCTCTGTGTGACAACAGCTTGGATCGCCTCTTGGAGTTGACTTTGCGTCCAAGTCGGAGCTTTCAACTTCAAACCGTGGAACTCTAGACGACAGATAAAAGCGGGAAAACTAAGTAGTAAGTATAGTCCGTACTTAATGTAGGATAGTAAGATTTTATTATCAGTAACTCAATCCTGACGCGCACTACGCGGTCAGGCTGCGGCAGCCTGTCGAACAAAATATGACGTGTTGGATCATAGAGCCCACGCACCGAGTAGTCACAGATGTTCATATTATGTTTTCTGGCTGTCGCGGCCTGGCTACCGCAGCCAGGGCGCCTACCAGCCTAGTGCGCGGCGAGTCTTAAGGTAGCTTTCCGATCTATCGATCGATCGTCCGAACGTGACGCGAGGGTGCGACCAAAACGGTTCTTTAGCCACGCTCACTAGTCCCGCGTCGTGCGACGCTTGCATCGGAAGGCTACCTTTATAGTTTTAATCATGAACGTTGAATTTTCATGTGTAACAGCTTCTAAGACTGGGTCTGTATGGTCCGGAATCCGGCGGGCCCGGGAAATTTCAGAGCACTAAAAACAGAACTCTGAGCTAATATAACAGAGTTGAAAATCGAAGTATCGAGAGTCGAGCCGTGTCATGTATAACATTGACATTTGACTCCACACTTGTGTGTTCGATTTTCAGCTCGATCGTATTAGCGCAGGGTTCTATTTTTAGTGCTACGAATTTGCCCCGGCCTTACGGATTCCGGACACTATAGCCCCAGCCTAACTTCAGTATAAGAAATTATCTATAACAATAAAGAATGATGCGAATAGTCTCTGTTTTCCTATGAATGGAATTTTTCTCACGCCGAGTAAGTAGGTACACTTATCCATTTTGCATCTTAACTACTACATTATTTGTACGGACTATGATATGGGCATGCAACAATCGAATGCAACATTATATCACAAAGAACTATGAAGCAATAATTTATCCAGTCTTCTCGCTATTGCTTGAGGGTTTCACACAAATTCATATTATATTAAATTATATACCGGGCGACTTGCAATATAAATGATATATTACGAGCAATTTTAGACATAACAACATAGATACGATCTTATTTTATATTGTTCCCGGTATATAATATATGCAACCTGATTTGCGTGCATTTGAAATGATGGTTTAAGGAAAATTAAAGGAAATTTCAACTGACCTGCGATGGATGAAGTGGATGCTCCGAGCCAGGCGTGAGAGTTTTCGAGTAATTTCGCCTGCGAACAAGACAATTTACATATTAATTACTAATGTCACCGAACAATAACAAGGCATACTACACAAATGACGACAATATGCCGGAAAAAATTATTTTTCATATTTTCAGCATATTCACTATCTTTTTCTTTTTCTTATTCAGCATATTACTCGATCAAAATATTATATAGCTTCAATAAAAAAGGTTAAATGCTAAAAAGCTTCCACGCTGAAACAACATTCCAAGCATCACCCCAAATATAGGCTCTACAAAACAAAAAACACCAATAATTTTGGCAAAGGCGTATTAAAATAACGTCCATCCATCAACGTCGGAAACAAACGCTAAGTATTGTCGGGACAAAATTGTGAAACGCGTGAAACCGCAGCGTTTTTGAACGTGAACTGTCAGTGAGCTGTCAGCGTGACAGCGTTTTTGAACGTGAACTGTCAGAGTACTGTCGCCATGACAGCGACATCTAGCGGACTATATTATAATGGATATTTTATTTAGATATTTAAAAATTAAACCGGTTTTTCGCATAGCTTGAACTTTGAAATACTTCACGCTACTTTTTATTTTATACAATGTTTAAGTATAGAAACATAATATTTATAACATTATTAAGCTTCCACTTTATATTGTCCATACTAATATTACAAAACGCGAAAGTTTGTAAGTATGGATGTGTGGGTGTTTATTACTATTTAACGCCATAACTACTGAACAGATTTTGATGAAATTTTGTACGGTAGTAGTTTAGGCTCTGATTTAACACATAGGCTACTTTTTATCACATAATAAAATGTACAGTTCCCGCGAGATTTGTTTTTGCGTGTACGAATTCGCGGGCAACATCTATTAGAACATGAAGATATAATTTTGTCGGGTAAAAGTTGGAGTTATGTTTCTACACAAATATATAATAAACAAAATCTATTACATAATTAGTGTCGCAAGCAACGTGGTAGCCGAAAACCATCAATCACAAGTTAATAGATATTAACTTATTGATCTATTCTACATCTATATAATATATAAAAGGAGATGTCCCCACTGACTGACTGACGACCCTAAATGGGTGAAATGAGTGTCCAAAGTTTGTATTGAGAAATATCAACAACAGAACGAATGCCGTTGAATTTTGGCACGCAGATAGTTATTATGACGTAAGAATCCGTTGAGAAAGGCATTTTTCGCAATGGGGATCCACGCGGGCGAAGTCGCGTTAAAATGCTATATAAGTACATAACTTCATTATAAGGCAGTAAATATTTGAAATAGGTTCATGTAGTATTCACACACCATGCCTCCCTGAACATCGACCGTTTGTATTCAGATTGATTGAAACCACATATAAAATATAGTAATAAAATATTAGTTTCCAAGAAATTAGCACATTTATTAAATTGACGGCAATAAAGGTTATATTGTTTATATTCAAATATCAGCACACATTATATACAAGTATAAATTGTTTGTCCGCGTGTACCTAATAATATTATGGGCAAGTCGCTCGCTCGGCGTGTTCATAAATCTATTTTATCGTACGCGAGCAATAAATTTTATTTCGGGATCTTTAATTCTTTGTTATTGAATTGGATTTTAGTGTTTTATTCGGGTAAACAAACGTATTGGTACATTTGAGCGGGGCACGTGCGCTGAAACAACCGACGTTTTACAACTATTTTCCATTGTTCTCCATTTACATCATTAGGACAATTAAAAGTAAGATGGCCGCCGATACAAAGAACGAGTAGCATAAAGCAAGATCGCTCGTAAACTTCCGGAGGTGTGAGGCGATCTTTTTATCTTCGGCGATTGTTGATCTGAAAAATGCCTCGTTATTCGATTCGCCTATTAATTGAACAGTACATATTTCGAACGATTAAAATTGTGTATCTTCATTTAGTGTGCCCTAGGAGATATGAGGCCGAGGCTATGCTGTACGTAGTCTAAGTAATAAGCCAGCATAATTAGGCATGACATTTTAACTAATGTTTATGAGACTTAATGTTTAAACAAGCAAATCTTGTATCATATACCTATAATTGGAATCTCGGAAACGGCTGCAAGTATTTCACTTAAATTTAGTATGCAGGAAGCTTTGGGGGAGAAAAATCGATCTAGCTAGTCTTATGGCTTATCCTTGCGAAACTGCGCATTTTTAAGTTAAGTACCTATATATATTTTCTTTTGTCACGTAGTAAGACATGAGTGATTTCGATTAATTCTAAATGTCAAATCCGGTTGGCGGCTTGGATTTTTTGAGCTGTTGGCAAATTGGTGTCTCGGGTTCGAATCCCGGTCAGACGAATATATTTGTGTTCTTTTTTTTATTTTACTTATTATGATTTATTTATTTTAAATTATTTTATTGTTCTACTAAAACTTCGAGCTATGCTCGGTCTCCCAGGTCCTATTCTTATGAAAGCTGAATGAAAGCGTTAAAATCTTATTTATAGTCTAAGAAATACCTAGTTTTTATGTCCACGCTTCGTCCAGTTGGCTTAAGAGAATTTGATCTCATACGGTTCAAACATTGTCCTCGTCTAATGCGCCAGAGTCACTTGGACACACAACGGTTTATACTATAGCGTTATAAAAAAAAACAAATATTCATTGTGTACATTAAACTGTCATAATGTAGGCCCAAGTCGAAAGTCAACAGAAAATGTAAAGAGACATAATTTGTTTTACAGATTAGCTTTTTCGACAAATTAGGTACAACAAACTGTCGACACTATGTAACCACAGTTACAAGTTTGGCAGAAAAAAGAGGAAACGTTAATTTTCCTCGTCGAAGAGTTTGTGCCTAAATAGTGCTTAGACAGCACCCAATGAAATTGTCTAAATGAATGAATGAATTTTGTATACCAAGGAAAATTTGTCTTTTCTTTGGTCCTGTCCTAGTCAATAAACGATAAACGATAACGATTCAACGAGACAATCTTGTATATATATATATATATATATATATATATATATATATATATATATAATCGGTAACGGCTGTAAGTGCTCCCATACCACAATTTAGTGTGCAGGGAGTTTTGGGGAAGAAAAATCCATCTAGCTAGGTCTTATCCTTGAGAATCTGCGCACTTTTAAGTTATTGTATGTTTTTATTACGTCGTGCAAAAATATATCAATAATTTTGACTCTAATATGTCAGCCCGATTGGCAGTTTGGTATGCGTATGAATAATTTTTGCGTTGTACAGAATTTCGAAATGTGGTGGGTTCGAAACCCAGTCAGATAAATATTTTTGTGATTCTTTTTATTTTTTAAATCTACGAGAACTACCGAGTAAAGCCGAGGTTATCCAGGTACTGGACTTTAATTAATTTAAGTTCAAATTAAGATTTTTTTATTAATTATTACTTTAATTATTACACAGGACGACCTCTAGTTATATTTATTTCGCCAATAAAAATGAATAATTTATAAAGTTTACAAAACGTCCAACTACCACCCCATACGTACTATAACGTAATATCTAGTTAATGATACTCTCAGTATTAATGGCTCTGAACCTTAGTAAACGAACCAATCTATATACATACAGGGTGTCCGGTAATTAACGGATAACCTTAAAATGTCTTATAAGTGGAACTTATGGCCGTTCAAAAAAAAATACAAAAAAAAATCTATCATAAGTAGTACCTAAAATAAGTTTTTCTCTCTTTTTTTAGTTTATTTTAGTTTTTTGAACACTTATGACCAGAAATGTATGAATTACATGAGTTTTTTATTGTTTTGATATTATACACTAACTATACTGATAGATAGACAGTAAATAGTATGACTAGCTATTGCAAATAAAAAAAAATATATGTAAGTTTATTTATTGTAGAAAAATTTTGCATAATTTATTATTTAATCGAAGTTTAAACATTTTAGGTGTAAAAAAAATGAATGAAGGCATGAGTGACCAATATTTTTTAAATAATGTTGTAATTTTAATTCATTTTAAAGTTAATTTGTAATTGGGGGACTTTAAAAAAATAATTGTACCTGACAATTGGGGGTTAATAAAAAACAACGTTTAACATTAAGAATACTTTATTTTACACGTATTTACAATCAATGTTCAAATTGTTGGCCTCCCACTCATAAGCCTACGGATAAATGATCTTCTCAGCAATCTAGTATATCGTCGATCACTTATTTTTGATGCGGCTGCTCTGACACGGATAAGTAGTTCTTCCAAAGACCGTATAGGCTTACGGTGTATCTCTTCTTTGAGGCAGCTCCAATAAAAAAAATCCAATGGATTAAGATGCGGTGAACGCTGAGGCCACAAAATTGGCCCTATCCGCCCGCCCTATCTATCTGTTTGGGTACGTATTATTTAAATATGCACGAACGGGTACAGCATAATGCGCAGGACAGCCGTCATTTTGTAACCAATAAGAGTCCTAAAGTCAGCTCCTCGGGCACTTCTTCTAATAAATTGGGGAGATCATTTTGAAGAAACTCCAAATAACTTTGCCCAGTTAGATTCCCTGGTAATTCATATGGTCCAATTATTATTTATTCCCTTTAATATTCCAGTCCAATAGTTAATTTTAAATTGGTATTGTGACCTGGCTTCACGCATAAGATGGGGATTTTCTAGTTGCCAACTGTGTAAATTGTGCAGTACCCATCTCTATTGAGTGTTGATTCATCGCTCCAAAGAATTTTATTAAAAAAATTTGGTAATTTTTTCTCCTGTTCTATATTAATAGCAATAAGTCTCTATTCATGGTAGATACAATGATGAATTGTACCATTATAAAATGTACTTGAAACCGACATTATTTAAAAAATATTGGTCACACATGCCTTAATACATTTTTTTTATACCCAAAATGTTTATACCCAAAACTTGGATTAAAAAATTAATTTTGCAATTTTTTCTAAAATAAGTGAACTTGTATACATATTTTTTTTCAAGTGCAATATCTAGTCATACTATTTACTGTCTATCTATCAGCATAGTTAGTTTATAATATCAAAACAATAAAAAACCGATCTAATCAATTAATTTCTGGCCATAATCAAAAAACTAAAATAAAGTAAAAAAAATCAACATTTCTCTAAAAAAAACTTAACTTAGGTAGGTACTACTTGTGATAGATTTTTTTTATACGTATATATTTTTTTGAACGGAAATAAGTTCTACTATAAGCCATTTTAAGATTATCCATTAATTACCGGACACCTGTATACACAAATACGCTTAAAGCGTGTCACGATTTATTATATTCACATGTTTTACTATAAAATAATGTTGTTTTACCAATGTCTGCATGTTTTAGCCCTCAAAGAAAACATAGGGGGTTCTGTGTGTGTCTGTCTTTCTGTATCTGTCCGAGGCATCGTAGATCCTAAACGGATGAAACGATTTTTATGATTGAAAGGGGATGCCTACTTAACATGATATTAATCTGACGAGCCCGATTAAATATTGATGGATTAAATTCAATTTTACTTTTTTTTACAACACAACCAAGTAAACTGATTTTCATGCCTTAATTTCCAGATACACGTGGGACAACTTATCTTAATCTAACGTGCTCGAGTTATTTCAAAAATCCCCTCTTAGGCTCCCCCCTACTGTATTATATAAATGTAGGCTTATATGCTGATTAGCAATCTTGCTAAACTATAAACAGGAAAACTAAACTTCACTGGGCCTAGTGTTTAAACAGGAACGACGCAGGAAGTCAAGGCTCATAGGAAACATTTGGAATTGTTTCCTTGTCGCCTGGCGGGAAGAAGTTTACACTAAATCCCCATAATAGTGTATAAAATTACTATTTATTTACAAGAGTTTGAATTGCTATTCTGAGACGAATTTATAAAAAAGCTTCCTGAAAAAAACGCTAAAGAAAAATTTTGCGCCTGAATAATGAAAATAAATTGTTATCTCTTTTATTGATCTAAAATACTAAATTAGATCTAAAATAGATAACATTACAAAATTCTGTACCCAAAAGAAAATGTTGAAGAGTAATGTTTAATGTTTATCTTAAAATAACTATATCGACACATAAATCGATAGTACAGTAAAATTATGCGATAAAACATTATTTGAGCTAAACATTATCGCAATAGAAACATAAAAACACCTTTGATTACGTGCGGTCGTGTAACGTATTATGACGCAGTAAACGTAATGTAAAAATAGTAAACATAATAAACCTTTATTTAGTTCTATTTCATCATCTATACTTATAATTGACTAGCTTTTGACCGCAGCTCCGCCTACGTAAATACAGTATCCCGAAACTGTACGCCAAGACGAGCCAACACTACCAGACCACCTTTTCTCGAAGCGTTTCGTCGATTTTTTGAACCCATCTTGGGTTTGGATTATACCAGATAAATGAAATTTTCAGGATATGTTCCCAGTAGCGGACTTATTAAACATGTAAGGTTTTGATTGCGTAAGTCTCATACTTAAGATTTTATTGATATCTAAAAACCCCTGATTTCGTCACTGACTCACTGATAATCAACAAAAATTAAATTCTACTTCCGGAGTCCTATAAAGTTGAAATTTGATACGTAAGTAATACGTAATTTAAATTTTTATCCTCCAAATCCTTAAACGAGGGGATGAAAGTTTGTATGAGACTTCCGCAAATTTTGACGCTAGAGGTCTGGAAATTGTTGTATTGATCCGCTCTATAAATAATAACAATAAAATGTAATAAAATAACCATGTAACCCTTAATTAACAACAAAAAAACACAATAAGTATTTTTAATCTTTATTATATATTTTAATGTACTTTATCTTAAATAATAGTATACTAACATCCCTTTAACAATGAATTTGAATGTTACCTTTATGTATAATTCCCCTTTGAAATTACTATTATATACTAGGGAATTAATTATTTCAATAGTAGGTACATCAATTATTAGTTTCCAATCCAAGCGACAAACGACGATATAACTGATAATAGACGCGATAGATTATAACACAACTTAAAAAATATTATGATTTATCATCAAAACGATTAAGTATTAATTAATTGATGTAGGTAAGTAAGAATGTCAAAAATGAACGAACAACTATATCATCATATTAGGCCATAAAACAGTTTGATACATTTTAGTTTTTCTAAATCAAATATTTACAGTATTCACATAATATTATCTTAGAAGAATATAAACTCTGGTAAACAGCTCCATCTAGAAAAACACATAGCTAATAAATATAATATCAATGATGTGTATTCAAGCAGTACTTAATGCTACCGACAGATGTCAGCGCTTCGACTCTACAACACGCTATCGTTGAGTTGTACTGTCAAAAAGTTTTCAGATCTCATGTAAAACGAATCTTCTGACTTTTCACGCCCTAACTCTATAAGACTAACTTCACAAACTCTACACCTTAGTCAAGTTATGTGCCTTGGCCGTTCCGTTCCTACAAGAGTAAGTAATTTCGCAGAAAAACAATCAGTGAATTTTTTACTTTAAGCCCAAGGTGGCCATTTATATAAAACGAGTATTTTGAGGGGTTGGAGAAAACATTTTATCAAACTGGTGTAACGGCATTGGAGAAGCGCTGGACTAAATGCATCGAGGTAGAAGGAAACTACGTTGAGAAATTAATTTATTTTAAATAGATTTTTGAAGTCTTTCTTTGTCGTTTCGAAAACTTATCAATCAGCCCTCGTACATAGTAACTATTTATCTGTGATAGTATTGGAATAAGGTTGGCATAGTGTTGGTTTGACCATAAAATATGAATAATTACCATATTAAATTTTCTACCATAGGGCTAACATTCATTAATAATAATAAGCACGTACGAGTATTTGAAAATGAAAAAAAAAACCTAACCAAGAGAATGTCACGACATGTCTAAGGAGTATTCCGTAACTATCAACGCGCAATAGGTTTTCTTTGAATTACTTCAAAAGTTATTGTTCGATTTCGCTCAAAATAATTTTCCTTAAGAGTTTTAGCATGACCTATCAGCATGGAACTTACAAGTTTATATCTCCTATAACTACTTTAGAAATGACATTTAGGGGACCAACTTATAAACCACTTTGGAGGCCGATTACTCGAAAATTGTAAAAAAGTCATGTCCACACAATGGTGTAGAATAAAAAAAATTTTTTCATCCCCACTTTACATGTATGGAGAGCCTTTCCTAATATATAAATTACAGGCTTTTGCCCGCAGCTTCGCCCGCGTGTGAGAGTGTTCTGTCATATAGTAATAGCACAGAGTAAAAATATATAAATTTTCACACGTACTTTTTAATTTTTAGGATATCTCCTAGACATAATCTCCTAGATAAAGATAATTAAATTGTATCCCTCTAAATAGCTTCTCAAAATACCACATTATTTCAGATCTTTTTTTAAACTAAGAATGGGTATAGTAACCTATTCTTAAAAGATAGACATACGAGGGGAGGTCCAAAAGTTCGCGGAATGGAGGGGATGGAGTGGGGATAGGGTAGCTCGCTTAGTGTCATACTAATTGAGCACTCATAATTAGTATATATATAAAATCTCAACCCTATAGGGCCATTCGTTTACGAGTACTCGCCTGCTAAACAAGTCAATCCGGAAGCAAACTGCAACTATGGAGAAAATTGAACATAGCGCTGTGATAAAATTCCTTACCAAGCAAGGAAAAAACGTTCAAACCATTTTAAATGAAATGGAAGCCGTTTATGGAGATCAGTGCCCTGGTAAAACAATGGTTTATAAGTGGCATGGACTTTTCAAACATGGTCGAGATTCAATTGAAGACGACCCTCGCTCTGGGCGGCCAGTTGAGGCCACCACATCAGACATCGTCGAAAAAGTCGAAAAACTTGTACTGGAAGACACACGTTTAAAGAAAAAACAATTATCTGCATTTGTTGGAGTATCAGATACAACCATTTTGCGGATCCTGCACGACCACTTGGGCATGACAAAAGTCAGTGCAAGATGGGTGCCGAGAATGCTCACGCCGCTTCAAAAACAGCAGCGCATCGACGCGTCTAAGCACTTTTTGGAGGTGTGTGGAGACAACCCTGTGCAGATTTTGGAGCGGATTGTTACTGGAGATGAAACATGGGTTCATCACTTTGAACCTGAATCAAAACAGGAGTCCATGCAATGGCACAAAAAGGGTACACCACCTCCCAAGAAATTCAAAGTGTCAGAATCGGCTGGAAAGTTGATGGCCATTGTTTTTTGGGATTGTGAGGGAATATTACTGATTGATTATAAAGAAAAAGGTACCACTATAACCGGAGAATACTACGCCACAATATTGGAAAAGTTAAAGGAGGCAATTAAAGAAAAACGTCGTGGAAAATTGGCCAAGGGTGTGTTGCTTTTGCAAGACAACGCGCCGGTTCACAAGAGCCGAGTTGCCATGGCTGCTCTTCACACGCATGGATTCGAACCACTTGTTCACCCACCCTACAGTCCAGACCTGGCCCCTAGCGATCTTTATTTGTTTCCAAATTTAAAAAAAGAGCTAAGGGGAAGGAAATTTTCCGACGATAACGAAGTGAAGGAGGCAATTTCGGCGCATTTTGAGGCCAAAGACAAAAAATATTTTTTCGATGGTTTAGAAAAATTTATCCATAGATCAAATAAATGTATTACACTTAAGGGTGATTATATTGAAAAGGAAAAATAAATTTATTGTTATATTTTATTAACAACCCTTTCATTCCGCGAACTTTTGGACCTCCCCTCGTATCTATGCCATCGCGGACGTTTTTGTAGACCTATATAAGAGAAACAGTACCACCATATATTGTTTTATTTATCTCCAACGGGTTAGGTTAGGCAGCGTTTTCGATAAAAATTCCCAGACGGCTTGATTTTTTCCGACACCTTCATCAATTATAGTCATAAATCAAACAATTTCCACAAAATCTTAACAAATTATTATCGACCTAAACCTTCCCAAGGAACCACTCGGTCGGTATGTAAACGGCATAAAAATCCTTTCAGTAATTTTTGAGAATATCACGAACATACAGACAGACATACAGACTCGGCGGGGCACTTAAGTACCCTATGTCCGTCTCCTGCTTCTAAGCTACCTCCCCACCAATTTTCAGCCTAATCGGTTTAGCCGTTCTTGAGTTATAAATAGTGTAACTAACACGACTTTCTTTTATATATTATATAGATGTAGCGAAATGGCCAGGCCACATAACTTGATTAAGGTGTAGAGTTTGTGAAAATAGTCTTGTAGAGTTAGGCCGTGTAGAGTCAGAAGCTTGGTTTTACATGAGATCTGATAACTTTATGACAGTGCGAGTCATATGGTATCGTCTTGGCAAATATTTTGACATGAATATGTTTTTGGTGGGATATAGTATACAGTATACGGAAACAATGTAGTTTTTAGGGATAAAATGTAGCCTTTGTTTTAATCCAGAACCTAAACTACTACCATATCAAGTTTCATCAAAATCCGTTCAGTAGTTTTCACGTGAAAGAGTAATATCCATCCATCTATACATACATCCATTCATCCATCCATCCTCACAAACTTTCACATTTATAATAGGACTAGATATTGCCCGGAGAAATTCCGCGAGAACCGTAATAAGCCACTGTAAAAAGTAACCTATGTGTTAATCCAGAGCCTAAACTACTACCACACAAAATTTTATCAAAATACGTTCAGTGGTTTTTGTGTGAAGGAGTCACAAACATTCATCCATCCTCACAAACTTTCACTTAACTTATTATAATAGTAAGTAGGATATTAAACAAATATTTGATTGTACTTTGTTTATTTTCATTGAATGAAACTACTGGACCGATTTTGATGAAATTTGGAACAGATATAGTGTAGACCAAGAGAAGGATATAAGACTACTTTTTATTGCGGCGAAATGTACGGTTCCTGCCAGAATTCGCGAATATATAAAATACTATCATTATTATTATTAGAAAATTTCGGTTAAAACAGGGTTCTGAATGTGGATATGTCGAAGGAAGTTTGCCAGGATCGCATGATACGGTGACATGTGGTCTACGCCTTGTGCCTACCAGTAGCGAAGGCTGGTTCTCCATCAAAGAGAGAAGCCCTAGTCTGTAGATGTAAGATCAGTTGCAAATCTTATTTTAATACCTATCATAATAAATTTAGTACCTCCGACAAAAAAATTGTCGTGTAAGTACGAAGTATCTTAGTGCACTTTCATAATCATTACATATTTATTAAACGTGAATTGTGTTATATACACACATCGCTACTGGTGTCTACCACTATGTTAAACGTGGACTTCTAAGGGTGACCATTTTTAAACTTAATACGTATGTGTTCTCACAAAATGCGTAGAAGATCCCCATCATCTTCATAATCATCGACTTATAATTAAGAGTTATCAGTTTGCGAATATTTACCTGATCGATAGCAAATCCGACCTGCAACAATAAGATCTATGTAGTTCTCTATCTTTATACACACTTAAAGAAAACTCATTCAATATAATATATTATAACCTAACGAAAATCATGTCAGGACATGTCTGAGGAGAGTTCCGTAACTATCAACGCGCATTAGGTTTGATTCGAATTACCTACTTCAAAAGTTATTGCCCGATTTCGCTCAAAATTTAGCAGAACCTATCAGCATGAAAATTTTTACATCTTATAGTTTAATGCCAAAAAAAATGCCAGGGGAGGACGAACTTGTAAATGACTTTGGGGGCTAATCAAAAATTGATTAAATAAAAAAATAAAACAAAAGGAAGGTTGTCTTTATTTATATATACCTATTTCACGATATCCCACACGATGGGGTAGAATGAAAAAAAAAAAACATCTTCACTTCTAATGTATATACACCTCTAATGTAGGTATACTACACCAAATTTTATCATAATTCCCGGAGTTAACAAAGGTGGACGGACAGACGGACCGGACGGACAGAGCGAAACTATAAGGGTTCCTTGTAGTTGTTACGGAACCCTACAAAGTCAGATTAATTTACGATATTTTGTATTTACGGGATGCGAATTTTTATAGAGATGTGAAGATTTTAAAAGCTGTTCCTAGAAAAAGATACTAACTTCCTAAAAATAAGCTTCTTAGGAGAAAATCATAGTTGGGCTGTTGGAAAGCTGGATACCAAGGGAACAATCTGATTTGTACCCTAAGTTAATAGCTATATCAAATGAAGGGTATCATATGAATAAGTTAAACGGTGAAACTAACTAATATTGATATTTGCATTAGATACAAAGAATAAAAGGCAAAAAGACCGCAGCTTGATGAAACTAATCACACATCCTCTACGAGGTAAGAGTGCGGTTGTATCGAGATAATGGTTCTAATAAGGCACTGGAATATTACTAAATCCTTTGAGTTTCCTGTAATGAGGCATATTATAACTTTCTAATTCAGTTTTTATAATATTAAATGTTTTAAGACACTGTTTTAGTTTAAATATCTATTAGGCAAATAAGAAATTAAAAAATTTTCAATTTAAAAGAAATCAATAAAAATATTTTTAGGACTGTGCGTCTCTATAGATTTCTTTATATTCGTAGACTGTATTTACGATTACATACGATTACGATACGATTACGATTTGCTAAATATAAACCCGATTAGTTTTTGACTTATTTCAAGGCTGGCGAAAGCACATACTTGTTTTTGTGTCCATCGATTCCATATTGAGGATAGAAATAACTACAATTTCTATAAAAAACTATAACTCGACTACGTAAATTATATAGTCTATGTTACCCGGGCTATTATTACGAATCTATTTACACCTTATTTATTAAAATCGGACCAGTACCTTAGGCGCTACGGTGGAAGTGGAACAAACATACACATACATAGACTGACAAAAACATTACCCTTCTTTTTGGCTTCACCGTAGTCGGGTAAACTAACTGGTCTAACGTGACCAGTAGAAACATAGTGTAGAGACAATCCGCTGTCCGCTACTTGTTTAGACGGACCGGGTATTGGGTACGCCTCCGCATTATCCATTTCCACATAACTGTCTTTTTGTTCCCCGTTTGATTGTTTAAGCGTGCGTCGATGTGGTATCCAATGGTTTTTTTTTCTATGGCGCTTTCACTTGAAATGGCTTCAGTCAATTGTGGAATATGTTGCTCTTATTGTTTCAGAAGAACAATAACTGCCTTCGTTTTATATGTTTACAGTGTCTAACGGCCGATAGGCACTTTTCTATTGCCATTGTTCACTTTCACAATTATTGCGTCATTATCATTAGTTGTTTTTTTAAATTTCTAATTAAAATGCCCATTGTTTCGTTCTCATTATTATTTAATCTAATTAGAAATCTTTTCAATCAACCGAAGTTATGTAATTAAAAAGTCTTTTTCGCGCAAAGTGGAAAATGTGAAAAATCAAATAACAAAATGGCTTTAACGTATTAGGCAGGTGAAATGTTATGGGCAGATGGGAAAAGTGCTTTCCACGTGATTTTATTGCCACAGATGAAAGCGATTCCAAACTTTTGTTTTTATCAATACACATGATTCGATTGAGCTTTTATTTATGTATATATGTAACTCCAGTTAGGTAGACGTTGGAATAGTAAAAACCTTTTTTAGTTGTACGTTTTATTGCGAACTATAATTGTTGAATGAAATACTGATATTTATGAAAAAAAACTTCTTCGGTTCGTAAAGCAAATAAAAAACCTACTTCGGTTCGGTCGGGAAAAAGAAAAGTGCACCTCGACACAATCCGACATTAAGACCAACACATTCAGTTCAGTTAAAATTTCACTGTGCCAAATTTTACACTCCTCGACAGTAATGACAGTATGCATATCTAAAATTTACATTATTCACAGAAAAATAACATGATTAACAATTCTTAGCAACTCTCACTAAGTTGGACACTCTCGCACTTGCCGTACGTCGCGCCGGCTTTGAAGGCCACGCTACACGCGCAGTATGGGTCGCGCGGTTATGAATAGACGTTAATTATTTTATAGGATATACTGGTCAAAATTAAAGGTCACATGTTTTATACATATTTTTGGAACGAGAATCGAATACTGATCACGCTCCTTGAATATCTATTTGTTTTTTTTTTTGAATGCACTCTGTATATTGTTTAGTTCAATCTTTAATTCATTATTCTTAGTTCTAAATTCTAATCATGTTCAAAGCCTCGTGATCAAATTAGTTTATTTAATATTTATCGAGATTACAGTGTACCTAAGGTCAAGTAAATAGATTATTACTTATCTAGAACAAACTGAAAGCTATTTCTGCTAATACTTGCCTTGTATGGTTAATATTCAATTACGTTCGGTATTTCAGAAGGATGTGCATATTTAAAAAGGCTTAAAAATTTTATCATAAGCGCAAAATGTGTCTGATAGCGCGAACGCGCTATCGTCAAGTATTATATTTTCTCGAAGCATTTCGCGGCTTTTTCGTACCATATTTTCGTTCGTAATAATGCTAGCACTCTGAATTTTTCTCGCGGAGAAGTCGTTAGCGGCACAAGCTAATGTTTTAAAATTCATAAAAATCGAGTGCATAGTTTAGGAGATATAAGGTGGCAAAAAAAGCGATTTTGAAAGGTATGGATAGAGCTAGGGAGAATAAGCATAATTCAAGGATACTTCTAGCAGACTTAGAAATTTCAAATTTGCTGTCAGGCTAGGTTGTTAGCTACATATAAAGGGAAAATATAGAAAAAGTAAAAATTCAGAATAAATATATCAAAATGCGAATTGTGTTTACAATTAAAGTATTTGATAAAAATGTGGACATTAAATAAACTCAATCCCAAAAAACATGACTTAAATAAAAAAAGCCAAGTATTTCCTTCACAAAAATTTACGACATGTAGAGACCAAGTGAAATTCAAAACAGTCCATTTAATTAGTTACTCATTGCCAAGTCAATATTTAATATAGTAAATTATAAAAATAACATTTTTCACTTTACTGTATAACAAATGTTTATGAGTTCTCTGCGACATCTCATAACTTTTAACATTAATGAAGAAATCATCATTTAGGTAATGTTTTTGTGGGATTGAGTTTATTTAATGTCCACATTTTTATCAAATAATTTAATTGTAAACACAATTCGCAGAAGTAAGGTAGGTACGGATTTTTCGCAGAATTTTCTTCTAAATAAAAATTCTCCGTTACTGGAAAATTTGCCTCGTGTAAGTTTAGCATAAAATTAAATTATAACCCATAAACTTTTGTTCTGTCGTGTCTATTTTTCATACGGTGGAGTTCTTAAACGCCACGTAAAGTTAAATCATACGCTGTCGCTACGATATGCGACATTGGGCTGCATTTTTAAGATGGCTACTGAAAATTGAACTTTATTAACTACACATAAAGACGTATCTAACGTCTGAAGTCACTGCGAGCTAAGTGGATCTTTTCTTACTAGCCATACACCATACTATCGTCCAATCGGCATTGCGCTGCAGGCTTGATCCAATCTGCATTTTGCCCATATAAGTAGGTATTTACAACTGTCATGCCAATACACGGTCAGTTTAATCCAATTGAGGCCAATTTATTAAGGTAGAGTACGGTGTATGGTTAGATTTAGATTTAAAAAAAGTAAATAAGTAATAAGTTTTTTTAATAATTGTTACACCCAAATTTGGAAACAGTTAATGTGTTACATTCTACCCACTCTTCAACATAGCATTAGCGACGTGTGCATTGTGCAGATAATTTACTATAATTCACACCGGATTCTTAAAACCTTATGAAAATACAGTTTGAAACTTCCTAGCCTACGAACATTGACTTATAGATCACTAGCTGGTGTCCGCAACTTCGTGTTTTTTTTTAAACGGAACCCCGAGATAAAGTTACCCTAATTTACGCCTTATAACATCAGCTATCTGCCAGTAAAATCGGTCCAGCCATTACAGAGATTAGCCGGAACAAACAGACAGAGAGATGGACTTAATTTCATATTTTTATTTAATATGAAATAAAAAATTAAATTTTTTTAATTTCATATTTTATTGTAAATACCGTATGTATATTCATGTTTCTTAGATGAAGAGCTAGCCTACGCTACTGCGACATACGAGTAGTAAAGTACGTGTCGTCCATTAATAAACATTCGAATCAGAAAATTATGTAAAAATACAGTCAAAACATCTAATGTATCATTATCTACTTTTCATATTTTATTGAGCGTGTCACTCCACTCACTCAAGCTAAACTAGGTCCAACAGTCATAATAACTTGAAAACCTGTTATTTACCATAACCGATAGGTATATTATTATATAATTTTGAATCTTTTTAAAATAACAGCTCTTGTTATATACAATGTATAATTTATATTTTAATGGACTATAATTAAATAGCAAACGATAGGTTAAGACCGTTTTGATATTTACGAAAACATTTTGGTACTCATAATATTAGCATATTAGGGTTCCGTACGCAATGATTAAAAACTGGTCCCTATTACTAAGACTCCGCTGTCCGTCCATTTGTCCGTCTGTCTGTTACCAGGTTGTATCTCATGAACCGTCATGGCTATAACGCAGTTGATTGTTGATTGGTTGTTGATATAACACATATGACGCATTGTCACAGATGATGTAAGTATTTATGTTGCTGCTTTACCAACAAATACTAAAAACAGAATAAAATAAATATTCAAGTAAGGCAACGGCAAAAATACAACAAAAGAGGGTTTTTACTGTTTTGCACGGAACCCTTAGTGCGCGAGTCCGACTCGCACTTGGCCGGTTTTTCTGTCACTAGCTTAAATACGAACATCGAAATTCGTACGCAACAGATGATGAGAATGAAGTGATATGAAATTAATGTTTATTTATTATTGTGTCCTTGTGCATGCTTGTGATGGAAATCAAACGAAGATGCAAGGGACAATATTAATACAAATCCTGCATCTCAAAAATATAGTAGCAAAACTAAGTCTGCAATACAAAGTAAACCCAGGTCCTAGGACTTCGTCACACGAACTCACGTCTTAGATAACGCAAAGGTCTGATTGTATTAATATGAGCGCTAAGTCTATTGTTAAAACAACATACATTTTAATTGTTTTTACAAACTTCCAACAGAACAGCCGTTCGGCATACAAAAGTTTTAATTCTTCGCGTTAATTACGAAGCCTGTCGTATCTGTAAAGTCAAATATTAGTGCTATGGTACTTATGCAAAACGAGTAAGATTTTATTTGACTTCTGCGTAGTTTCGGCGCTGGCGACGATGTAAGCAAGACAAACATGTTAATTACACCCCCCCCCCCCCCCCCCCTCGTATCCCACCACGCCCGACTCCCAATTATTACGGCGCGCGGCGCAACACTCAATTTACGACCAACTTTGTCGAACATTTGTTTTTAATTTAAAACGACTTTTATACGTTCATAGAAATTATGAAGGCGTTATAATATTCATTGCGAAGGCTGCGTCAGGTATGATGTAGATAGACCGCGGTGAATAAGTAATGCTAGTTCCCTATTATGTGTAGTATGAAACATGTATACTTCTCCACTTTATTTCAGTGTAAACTAAACGGTAAGCTTGCTTACGTATTTATGAATTACTTATTTACACGCCATTATTATTTTAAAGTCTTCCTTTCAGGAAAAATGTGTTTTGGTATGGCGCGAAGTTTTTTATGAAACAGAGTAGTATTTTACGTGCGGAGCCTATGAGGAAGGGTTAAATATTTTATTACGATTACACGAGAACATAATGATATGGTTAATAATAATAAGTATTAATATTGATTACAAGAGTTTCGTGGCCTAGTGGGTAGACCGTTTGATTCGCACTCGAGATAGTGCAGTTTTCATTCCCAGGTTGTGGCGTGTACCAATGAGACTTTTTCGGATCTCAAGTACACGAGTACGAGTCTCAAGTATACGGACGCTCCAACGGTGAAGGAAAACATCGTGAGGAAACCCGCACACGGTTGGCCCCAGACGTATTGACCAGTCATTCCTCTGGACTAGGCTGACTGTGTTGTGAGAATGCCGTATGTGCTTGGGGACCTATACGACATTTAAAACCAACTGTCCCTACAGTATTTCAAGAGTCGTTACTTCGCTCGGAGAGTACCTACTGTATAAATCATCCATTAACGGATGAAAAGGCCTAAGTTTTTTTTTTATTATTGATTAGGTATATGGGACAGTTTAGGCTACTAAAAAAGCATATCGAATTAAAATAATAATAATATCTATGGACGCTTACACACCACGTCAATCTGGTCCTGTATCTGAAGAACTTTTATCACAGGTATCTAACAGACAACGGAAATATTTTTAAGCCTAACGAGCTTTTTAATAAGTAAAAACATACTTATAAGACTTTTTCATAAATAGCTATTGTGACCGAGAATTTATCCGTCTGATTGTCATCTCTTAAGTGCTTCGTTTTGTTTATATAATTTCATATTATATTCGCTAGCAGTACGCGCAGTCTGCATGCGCCCTTATTCATATTGCATTTTTATCTGGTATAGCGGCGATAACGTACATATTACTGAATAGAAAATCTAAGTCATTATTCGTGGTCGCACCTCCTGCATTAAGCTCATTATGCACGAAGCTATATTACGTTGAAATCGCAGTTGCCAATTTGTTCATAATTCCCTTGAGATACGCACATTAGTGATTTACGCTCGTACGCCTAGATAGCTCTGAATGCGGTTGGAATTTGTGAAAATGTATCCAATACAACTTCTATTAGTCCCTTTTCTTGTGTGATGATTATACTTGATTTTATTTAATGAAGGCATGAAAAAGTAAGCCCTCGTACCCAAGAGAGTTTTTTTTGTGGTCGCTGCACTGTAAATAGAACTCTGCACTAATACAATAGAGCTGAAAATCTAAGCGTCAAAAATATTGTATTAGCTCAGAGTTCTATTTAAAATGCTGTTTTTTCTGTCGCGACCAATAAAAACGCTAGTGTTAACGTAGGTTAAATGAAACGTGGATGTACGAAATATTAAAAACTTCTAGGTATAAATTATTTTCAAATGCTTTCAAATTCTTTAATAACGATGTGAACAAAATATTTTATAATTAGGATGTTGCCCAGTGTGGAATATCACATTTTTATAAATTAAATTTTATAATTGTTGACTAGAGTTTATTTAGAGATAAATCTAAAAGAAATAGGTATTTAGATTGACGCGATTAAAAATTATAAGCAAATAAAAATATTGCCCATCTCGTTCACGCAAAACGATTTGTTACGTCACAAATTGCATTGACGTCATAGGCCGATATATCGCTATCTCTTTCTTATTGTAAATTTAAATTGTTTTTATCTTCGTTATTTTTTAAGATATACGAAAACGGATTGTTTATTAACATGTTGTCTAACATCGAATAAACGAAAAAAAATTTTTAGGCGACATGCCTATTACTTTTAATAAATTCTTAATAAATTATCCACCGAGATCGAGTTCGATCGATACGAATTAGTTAGGGTATATCTTAGATATTGATTATTGTTCTAATCGTTTTAGGGTTCCGTACCCAAAGTGTAAAAACCGGACCCTATTACTAAAACTGCGCTGTCCGTCACCAGGCTTTACCTCATGAACCGTTTAAGTGGGGCATATAAACCAAATTATAAACATGGATTTTTGCCGTTTTGTTCTAGTCCCCTTCGTGCGCGAGTCCGCGGTTTTTGGTTTTTAACCGACTTAAAAAAAAGGAAGTGGTTATACGTTCGGCTGTATATTTTATTTTTATATATATTATTTTATCCACCGCGTAAAACGTCGCATCTAAAAAGTTGCCAGGGTCGTATTTAATAGTAGAAATGAAACGATAACATAATTACAGCAGTCTAGATACACGAGCCGAGAAAATTTCCGCCCGCATCTGTTTATAATTAATTTAGAACATTAATAGTGCATTTTACGACTGTCTATTGTTTTGTTTTCATACACGCCATGCCAGCTACAATTGTGTTGTGTTAAATTAAAATTGGCGTGTTTTCTTACAGATCGCGTCGGTGTCGACTGTCGGGGAAATTTATTTATGTTAATATTGTGTGCAATTTTTTGGAATAATTTAATAATGTAATTGCTTCATTAATTAATAAAGCGAATTGGCTTTATTTAGTTTTGTATCTAAAATGTTAAGCCTATCTGAAAAAAAAAAACATTCATGAAAACTTTTTTGGGAGAAGTATATTAGTTAACTTCTTTGCGTTGACACAATGTGAAAAATGTGTAGCCACAATTAAAATATATATATATATATATATATATATATATATATATATATATATATATATATATATATATATATAAAGAAATAAGCTAATACTAAAACAAAATGCTTTGAAACTATTCGCTCAATAACAGAGAGAAATAAATGTACCTACGCTTTTCAATAAATCCCATATTTATAAGCGTTTATCGCAAAAGTTTTAGAATTCAGAAACTTTCCGAGCGTTCGTTTTTTTTCTTTTGCATTCATTTGTGCTGGATGTGTTGCAATGAGCAACAATTTTGTTTTTTTTTTAGTTGCGTTATAGGGCTCCAACTTTTAGATAACTTTGCCTTTTTCCGTCGGTGTCACATTACGGAGTTGCGGCATGACTTCTGTGACGGAATCGCCACTAAACGCTTGTGCATAAGTTAACGACTCGTCAACGCACTAAGCGAACTGTCCTTCAAACCGTAATTGGGAGGGGTTAAAATAAAAAACGACATTAAAAAGTGAACAACGGAACGCGCTAAAGTTTAAGCGGCAACTAATTAAAAAACAAAACGAAAAGAAGCGCACTTCAGCGCAACTGGCTTTCCCGAATTAAAACTCGTTCTTTTTCGCGCGCTTTCCCTTTCGTCCAGCTAATGAGGGTAAGGACCTTCGCGTGTAGCGCCGCCTTGTTCTATTTACAAATCTGTTTGCTCATTGTTCGTAATTCAAAAATATCTTTTTTCTTATAGGCCAGCACCTCCAACACGTCGAAAAAGCAGAAAAATACTAACGCGTTTACGCGGAGTTCGCCTTTGTCTGTCCAAAGTTTGGCGCAAACATTCATTGGCTTTCAAAATTGAGTTTAGTCAATGCTAAATGGCTCCTGTACTGTTATGACTTTATTCTGAAGTATTTAACAATGTTTAAATGGCGATACGAGAAAAATTCTGACAATTTCATTTGATATCATGTATCTAATGTATGCCTATATATCTAAACCCTCGTTCTCACGAGCGTTTTAGTCGTCGCGACAGAAAAAACAGCACTGTAAATAGAACTCTGCGCCAGTACAATAGAGCTGAAAATCGAAGTGTCAAATGTCAGATTTGACAACTCGACACGATTTTCAGCTCTTTTGTATTAGCACACAGTTCTATCTACATTGCTGTTTTATGTGTCGCGAGTCGCGACAGCTAAAAAACGCTTGTGGGAACGGTAAGTCGCGTCGCGTTGCGTCACGTTTCGGTGTGAACTGACCCTATCCCTAATTTCTTGCTTAGAACACTAATAACTAGGTGATAATCTATCCGAGTAGCAATTAAATAGTTTCTTTTATATTCAAAAGTTTCAAAATTATAATTAAACATAACTAAAAATAGACACTAGGTTTTAGTGATATTTTAGGATTTACCATTTATTGCGAAACATTTGTGGGATATTTGTGAAAAATCGTGAGCCGCATCGCGATGGGTTATACAGACAGCTAAACAAAGCAAAAAGCTTTCTCTCGGTTTAGGCAAGATATTTTTGTTGCCGGTTCGCGGTAGTTCCATCCTTTTGATGTAGGTGGTCGATATTTACACATTTCTTATGTCAAATATTCCCATTAAACTAAATATTGTACGCTCAGTCCACAACAGACATGTGGGTGTTTTTGTTCAATTATTTTTATAGAAGTGGCGAGTGTTTTGTTATGACCTTCTGTGACCGTATTTTAAGAATAATGTGGAATGAAAAAAAATTAAAGCAATTGTTATCTACATAGGTATGTAAGTAATATTTTATTGTGTTAACAGGTCCTAATTATTCGTATCAGGTAGGTAGCTAAAGATAGCTTTAATAAATTATTGAGATTTAGAGCCTCTAGCCAAGTTGCCATCGCTAATTACGAGGATGAAGCTCGAAAACAAGTGTATGTGATCTGGCATAAGCTTTGTTAGGTGACATTATACACCGCTATGTCACTCGCCGATGCTTATGTCAAATCCCAGACATTTTTGTTTTCGAACTTTATCCTCGTAATTAGCGATGGCAACTTAGATAGAGGCTCTTAATCTCAATAATTTATTAAACCGTGACATTTGCTAAATGGCAGTAATGTTATGCACTATATTTTTTGTTCCACTTGTAAATATATAGTATAATGGTTTTCTATATTATGCTATTAATGTCCAATAAAAATATCCTTGCACTTTTATGGTATTAATTGTTTTACAATGATGGATGATTTTTTTGCATTAATAGACAAAGACGCACATTCTACAATAAACGCACGCGTTCCTCAACAATCGGATAAGTGGCTATATTCCTTTTCGTTTACTTCACACGAAAACGTTTATAAAATGGTTCCGCTTATTTTTGTTCTGAAAGTGACTCTACCCTCTCTACAATAATGTGCGTCTGAGTAAAACGATATTATGGTCATTAAAATACATGGTTAAAATAATTTTATAATAGTTAATTTTAATAAATCTTAGCCATCTGTGATAGTTCATAAAAACTGTATTTTATTTTTGTATAAAATGTTTTAGTATCATCGCTGTCTGTGACGCCCCTAACAGGTATGTAGAATAACTTTATTCTGTCTGTGACGCCCCTAACAGGAGGTAGAATAACTTTATTCTGTCTGTGACGCCCCTAACAAGTAGGTAGAATAACTTTATTCTGTCTGTGACGCCCCTAACAGGTAGGTAGAATAACTTTATTCTGTCTGTGACGCCCCAAACAGGTATGTAGAATAACTTTATTCTGTTTGTGACGCCCCTAACAGGAGGTAGAGTAACTTTATTCTGTCTGTGACGCCCCTAACAAGTAGGTAGAATAACTTTATTCTGTCTGTGACGCCCCTAACAGGTATGTAGAATAACTTTATTCTGTCTGTGACGCCCCTAACAGGTAGGTAGAATAACTTTATTCTGTCTGTGACGCCCCAAACAGGTATGTAGAATAACTTTATTCTGTCTGTGACGCCCCTAACAGGTAGGTAGAATAACTTTATTACTTTATTACTAATACTACATGTTAGGAGCGTCACAAACAAAATACATGTCACAGACAGCGATTATACTAAAATATTTTATAATACAACAATAAATATTTTATAATTATTATCATAATGCAGAACATAGAAAACTTTATTGGTTTACGCGTACCGATCTCTAAAACGGCTCTAAACAGTGTAGATTTCAATAATAGTGGAGTGAAAACAATTAGCCATAATATTATAAGTAAGTACACCTTATATTAAACCCATAAACTGACAAAATGGTCATTTTATGGGGAATCTACAGAAAATTGTTATAATTGCTTACTGGATTGACTTTAAACACCCATTTGCATTAATATCCAAGTAAGTAGAATTACACTGATCCTCTCACTACATTTTTAGGGTTCCGTAGTGTAACTACAGGGAACCTTCCCCTTATAGTTTCACTCGGTCTGCCGTACGGACAGACAGCTCTTATTTGCTAACTTCATTTTGTATAGTTATATATATTGCAAAACATAAGACTTTATTTTTTGCATCATTAAATAATTGTAATTTTGTATTTTTTTCATTTGGTCCCATCAAATAGGTCTTTAAAATAAAGGCATGGTTTCATACATCACTTTATTGTAATGTTAACCATTTTTGATCTGCCTTCATGATCATAAAAAACAAGTTGATCACACCTGGCATTTCAATTTCTAAATACATACTATAGATAGTTACGGAACCCTCGTATGAAATGTCCAGGCATGGTCTTGGTTAGGTTTTATGTACTGTACGTGCTTTATTACGATTTATAGTTACAAATATAAATTTTTGGGTGGCAAATATTACTAAGCTAACTTTTTTTATATGCTTGTTATGTTTCTTCAGTCAAATTTATTAAATTTTGAAGATTCTGTATTTATATACAAGAGCATGATTGCCAAATAGTCGAAGCTTCCATATCTATTTTCTAGCTTCACCATGAGATAGAAACTAGGGATGTGAAAATAAAAATTAAAAGGTGTGAATATCATACAATAGGTATAGTATCATACAAAGCATTAGGCGGCGGCATAGCGTGCGTCTCGCTGCGTCGCCACGCCTCATCGTGCGCCACGGCGCATAGCAGCGCGGGCCCGTGCATCGCGAGCCGCTGCGCCGACACGACGCGACTGTCGCAACAATGCCCTCTTGTTTACACTCCGGCCTACTTCCTTTGATGCATGTGGGCCCGAGGAAACGTGCAGTAAACAGAACTTTCTCGTAATGTTTAATTAAATTAATCAGTCGGTTGATTAGTCGATGGTGCGAGCGCGGTAAACACTATCCGCTTTGATCTTCGCCTCTCACAATTGTTGTTTGAAAAGGCGGCGCCGGACTTTGACTCCGTTTATTTTACTGGACAATTGTAGTCAAATTTTAATGAAATTCTAAGTAAATAGTTACATTTAATTTTTTTATTTTATCTTCCATTTATTTAAATTTTCAAGTTGACTTTATTTCTTTGCGATTATTGTTTTTAATTAAATGCAAAATTTTTACATCTCTCAAGTAAACAAAGCAGCGATTTAATTGAAATAAAATATATCTAGATCATTTTCTGGTTTCGTGCATCGCCTACTCTTTCCGTAATTACTCTGACTTTGCACATGTTTGTTAATTGTTACAGATGTTCTCAGAAGCTCTTTTTAAACAAACAGCGGATTTTTTATCATTTAAAATATATTATTAAATCGTCACGACAAACAACTTAGGAGACAGGAAAATGAATTCATGAATAATATTGCGAACTGCATGATTCATTATAAATGCTACGAAGCTATTTGTCCAGCGAAAATGTCAAGTTTTTGCTTACACATGCGTAATACACAAAACTAGAATCCAGTCTCAAACCAGCTATTAAAAAATTATAATACAAGAGTAAATTTGTATGACGGCTATGTCACATTGTACATTTATAATTGTATACAATATGCGGGAGGCAAGCGTCAGTCTTGGCGCCTAGCATCTTTAATGGTTGCTAATAATACATTTTGTTTAACATAATATAACACTGTGAAACAAATGATTATTTATATACATTAATATTCCTTTGTTGTTGTAAACACGTTTCGCTTTGATTATCGTTTGCGATATTTTGTTTTTGACCGAGAAAACTGTCTTTGGTGAATGTTTAACGTTAGTTAATTTCTATCTTTGGGGACGCCATTTTGCGATGTGATGGATAGTTATATCGAGCTTCTGCTACTAACACTAATACCTAACGTATAGACGATAAGGCAAAATCTTGCCCCAACTGATAATCTAGTCTGTATTTAAAATAAAACTACAAATTAAATGAGCGTGATCAGTATTCGATATTCGTTCAAAAAATAACATAGTATGACTTTATACTTTGACCAGATTATCCGCGTATACTTAGTACGCGTATATATTAGTCGCGTGACATTCAAAGCCGGCGCGGTGTACGGCAGTGTGAGAGAGTCCATACGTACAGTTGTCAGGAAATGTAAAAAATGCTATTTTTTGTAAATTACTATTTTTTTTATATATGCATTGTTACACACTGTCCTTATTTCCGTTATGTTGCCTAATGTTGAGTAAAATGATATCACTTAGACAAAAATACACTCTGTATATCAATTTTTACTCATACCGATATGATCCAACTTTCAACTATAGAAAATACTAAATGAAATACCACAGTTTAATAAAATTATTCAACAATTGAAGATGTTTCCTCTTCATCCACGTGGGTGAACACCATTATACCGACGTGGCCAGCCGACTGCGAAATTGCCGAGAATGACGAAAATTGCGAAGATACGGGACCAACAATAGATTTACTTACGTAAGTGGACTACGTACTTGTGAGATTTGTAATTTAACTTATATATAGAGTGTATAAAACAGTAGTTATTGCGAAATACAAGATACACGATAGTATTATTAACGTATGCGGAGCTTTTAAACTAAATCCTAGTGACTGGAAATGTTTTCCTACCAATTCGAAGTGTAGTAGGTAAATCAAATAAAATCCTTTTTGAAGTGATGCCTTTAGGCACGATAAGAGTATTTTTGGATTTTAAACAAACACCAAACTTTTCCATTGCTTTAACTTTTATTGATGCTATAATATAAATGGAAGTCGCTTCATATTAATCATACTACCTGATGTTACTGGACACTAATGGAGTTCGGCAAACTTGCATAATATTAACAGAAAACTCTTACCGCCGAATACTGGAACGATAGTTAAATTAAGTGACACATGTTGTCCTTGTCATTTCGGCTAGCAGAGACAGAGTCAGTCTGTGAATAGGAGGGCTCTTAATTTTGATGAGCGTTTCACTATCCGTGATTTTACTATCTCAAAACTTATTTGTTATAGACGTGGATGATTGAATTTTATTGTAACTTTGCTTAATTTTTCTTTAAAGCCCTAATATTGAAATATCTTTCCAGTTTTTTTTTGCAAAATCCAAATATTATGTACTTGAAATAGTCTATACAAATATTATAAAGAGGAAAGATATCATTGTTTGTTTGCATTGGATAGGCTCCAGAACGACTGGACCGATTTTGATGAAATTTGGTACAGATATACAGTAGACAGGGAAATGACATAGGCTACTTTTCATCACGGCAAAATATCCGGTTCCATCGAGATTTCCTTTTGCGCACACGAAGTCGCGGGTAACTTCTATAATTAATCAAAATGCTTCAAAATGATAAAATATTAGTAGAGTACCAATACATCACTGTAATACCCACCAAAAACATTTTCATGTTAAAATGAGGCCAAGACGGCCAAGGCTCATAACTTGACTAAGGTGTAGAGTTTGTGATGTTATGCTAGTTGAGTTAGGACGTAGAGTCAGAAGCTCGGTTTCACATGAGATCTGATAACTTTTTGACAGTGCGAGTCATATGGTATCGTCTTGGCGATATTTTGAAATGAAAATGTTTTTGGTGGTATTTCACTTCTTTTTGTAAGTAATTGTAAGTTGTTATGACAATATTTTTACACGACTACGGTGAAGAGAAGAAGAAGGGTTTTGGCAGTATATGTATGTTTGTTCCACCGGTGCGCCTAAACTACTGATCCGATTTAAATAAATTCGGTGTCAATAGATTCGTAATAATAGACCAGGTAACATAGGCTGTATATTTTACCGACTAGGTTTATAGTTTTTATAAAAAAATATTCGCAATTCGCCAGGCAATGTCATATAGATACCTACGCATGTCTCAGCAGCTGCTAAGCGTCAGACTTTATGCGTTGTTGGCAGATTGGTCGTGGGTTCGCCCCGGTCAAACGATTTTTTTAATTTTTTTTTTTATTATTTTTTATTCTAAATATTTTTTCGTAGTACAGACGTAAACTATAACTCCGAGTTAAGCTTGGTCTCCCAGGTACTTAATATTCGAATATATCGGATAAAAATTGTTTCAAAATTCTATGATGTAAGACTTAAGTAAAATAGCACAATGTAAGCGCGAGTTAGGGATCGAAGCTCTGACATCTGCCGGTAGCAATAAGTGCTACTTGAATACACATAATTGATATTATGTTTAAAAGCTATGTATTTTTCTAGATCGTGCTTATTTATTTATTTTCCTCTAAGGTAAGTGGATAATGTAAATATTTTGATTTACAAAATCTAAAAAGTACGTTACTGTTATCTGGTTTAATATTACAACGTGTTGTTTTTTGACAGTCTTATTCACTTCAGTCTAATTAATAATAATTTTAATGATAAATCATAATATTTTTTACGTTTTGTAAAAGCGCCATCTATCGCATATATTATGAACTATGTACTTATATCATCGTTCGTCGCTTGGATTATACAAACTAATTGACGTAATATCGAAATAATTATTTCCAGAGTATTCTATAGTAATTTCAACGGAGAATACATAAAGGTAACATTCAAATTATTCAAGGGACGTAGTGTGTTTTACGAGCGATAAAAAGTAGCTTATGTACCTACTTCCCCGTGGTAGTGGTACTCTGTTTGTGCTAAATTTCATCAAAATCGGTCGAATAGTTTCGGAGCCTATTCAATGCAAACAAACAAACAAATATTTCCTCTTTCTAATATTAATTTCTACATTAGTGTAGATTAAGAAATAATAGTACTTCTTACATTGAAATAATATGTCGATACTGATTAAAAATACTTACTGTGTTTTTTGTTGTAAATAAAGGGTTACACGGTTATTTTATTAAATTTTATTGTTATTATTTATAGAGCGGATCAATACAACAATTTCCAGACCCCTAGCGTCAAAATTTGCTGAAGTTTCATATAAGCTTAATGCCCTAGTTTAAGGAGTTTCATAAAAGTTTCAAGTTTGTAAATTTTTATGTTGTTTATGTGCTAATACTAGCTTAAGTACCAAATTTCAGCTTTCTAGGACATCCGGAAGTACCCTATAATTTTGTTGATCATCAGCGAGTCAATGACGAAATCGGGGGTTTTTAGATATCAATAAAATCTAAAGTATAAGACTTATGCAATCAAAACTACATGTTTAATAAGTCCACTACTGGGAGCATATCCTACAAGGTTCGCATATCTAGTATAATCCAAACCCAAGTTATGACAGTCCAAAAAAGCGACGAAACACTTCGAGAAAAGGTGGTCTGGTAGTGCCCTTGCGCTTCGCTTGACTCGTCTTGGCGGGGGCACTACCGTGCCCTCATATATTAAGGATTCGTGATTGCGTGAAATGGCTTAGTCGAGTGTTGAGATCACTGACAGTTGCTTGGTTTATCTCGGCTGGTCATCATTGATATAAACCAATTAAGCGATTTGACAGACGACTAAATCCGAATCCATCCTACCGACTGCGCCAAATGAGAGACCTTAAGAGACCATTGACTGTTATTCCACATTTAAATTAAATGCGAAAAATTGGGCAGTCCTCTCAAAAGGCGAATAGCATTAAAACGTAGTAATAAAAGTGGGAAAGATTTTTAAAATATCGTAATAATAACCTGCTTTCACGTTATTATGGGGCAATAAAAATAATTCTGCAGGTCGTAACAACTGAAAAAGGGTTAACAAGTAAGAAGTTGAAAAGAGGCGGGATATTTGCTGTAGTTTGCATAAATGCTTAAAGTGTAGACCGAAAGGACCGCTGGAGGCACGTACAGTCGTTTGAGAAAATGAAATAAAACAAATATAATTCCACTACCACTGCTACTTAAGGTCTGTTTCACAATTTATTGTTACTGTCAGATAGCTCATTCGTATGTCTTGTCTCCGTCGCTCGATATAGCAGAAACTAAACTTCCGGATAAGCCATCAGACACTTATAATATTGTGAAACAGGCTCTATTACGGAATTATAATATAAAAATTGAAATGTTAACGCAATTTTCTTAGAACGTCATATATTATTGTAATTTATGGCGGTTTCCACGAGAAATCTGCAATTCGGGCATTCTTTAGCCACCCACACATTCCCAATTATTCGTTATTAGGTAAGATATTTTTTAATTATGAATATTTATTGCGAACCGTAATTCGTTTTTATTTGCTTTTATTAACATATTTTGGGCTTGTAAAGCCTTGATTTATGATTATAAGTTTAACTTATTTTATAAGAAAAGTTAAACATTTATTACATTATACAAATATATAAGGGTTAATAAACTACAGCTTTGTATACAATGAAATATAATTTGATATGGTTAAAAAAAAAACAAACAGAGCATCTGCTACATTTAGGTACAAACGAATGCACATTTCGAGTCGACTGTACCCACCTGAAGATATTTTCACTTTTTTCTCATTGCAACATAAATCGTTGGTATTACGTGCTGCTTTGCATAGGCCGGATTCCGCGATCATATCAACATTTGAGATATTTAATGAAAACTACTTAGGCGGAATATTTTCTTGTGGGACTTGTTAAATAATTTCACTTTGAATACATAAAACCGAACTTATCGAGTTTTTAGAACCGTAATTACATTTCTCATACGTAGAAATTAGGAATTCAAGTTAAATTATAGTCATTTCACACAACCGACCTATTACTAATATCGGATATTAACTTCTGTTTACTAGGAACTAGTGTTCACTTGGAATTTTTGAAACCTAACTTAGGGGCGTGTTTACCAAATTAGTTGTTTGACAGCGACCTAGAGCAGACTGACATTTCTATAGAAATGCTCTATGTAATAAATCCAGACTGTGGCAAAACAGCAAAAGCCTTATTGCCACTTTTATTTTGGCAATTAAATTTTTTTTATTTCCAAATGAAACTTAACAAGCTTTTTTCGGAATGAAAATATTGGTAAGAATTATGTAAAATTCATCCATAATAGCAAAACACGTGAAAATTTTGAGGAGACTATTGTTTTTTTTTTCAAATCAATATTTAATATTGTTGAATTATTTTAAAACAAATGTTTAAGGTGCTTATATCTGTTTATATAATATATATTATTGGTGAATAGGTTCTAGAAAATTGTTTCTGCAATACTAAAAATCATAATGTCTTGTAATATTTTTATACCAATTTTAGATTGAGAAGTAGGTTGCTAGGTAGGTTGTTGCTCGCAAAATGGACCTGACAAATAAAGCCTAACCAAACAAAGCTTTCTCGAAAATTTTCTTCTGTAAGAAAAGAAGCTGCTAACAGTATCCCAAGACCAATGTGAACCTGCTGAAATGACCTTGAAAATTGCATATCAACAATACTCATCCATTCTGGTTTTTAAATTACAATAGAGCCAATTAATGTAAAACATTAAACCCTGGGCTTAAGACCGATTCCGATTGACCGTATTGTTTGTCTGTCAATTCTGAATTCAAATTCGATGCGTGACCCAGCACATGAACTAATTCAAAACAAAATAATCAAATACATCGAATATTTATTACACGGACTAGATTATTGCTGCATATCAATAATACTAGGTATAGTAAAGCTGCATTCAGTACTTAGATATTTTTTTACAGTTTTGAACTTTGGTAGCTAGGTTTGTTTTATTTTATTAACACGCGAAACAAAAACTTTCACTACAGTTTTGCGAGAATTGTGCAAACAGAGGACTATGATATTTGCCAGTTAAATAGCAACAACACACTATCTCAGATTATTAACACACCATACCGTTTAAAGTCTTGTTATGATCGATGACAAGACACACAGTAATAGACCGTCTACATTTAAACTTTAAAACACCTTTATAGCATCATAGTAATCACGATAACTTGTCGCCAACTTTGACATGACATTTTTTCAATCCACGCTTGTAAGTACCTTGTACAAGACGTACTCAAATTTCCACTGAAACACGAGCAAAGCGCGTATTTGTTAAACTATCCTCAAACCTACAAGGCGAAATAGACGCTATTTCCACTGTGTAAGCACGTACATAGCGTGCTAGCAATGACAGTTGATATGTAAAGGGGCTACTGTACTAATACATCATGGGGAGACGTGAACGAAACAGCAATGACCGTACGGCGGTTGAGAACAATTTTAGTCCAATAAATGCTACTGAACAATGAACGGTTCGATCACGAAAAAATCATCTACAAGACGATCGTGCGCGGTAGTTCACGAATACGGTAGTCGTGTCGACCGTCCGGCCGCCCGGCCGCCCGTACTGACGCCATTATTCCCTATGTCACTTTATTCTTACAACGCTTATAGAAATTAAACTCTTTGGTTACACAGGTTTTAAGGATTACGTAGTACAAGGAACCCTTATAGTTTCGCTCTGTCCGTCCGTCTGTCTGCCCTTCTTTCTATCTTCTGTAACTATGAATATGAATGGATGAAATTTGGTACAGTTATAGATTGTATTTAGCAACATTTTGTATTTTAGGGGTATTTCCCCATACATGTGAAGTGAGTATGATTTTTTTTTTCATTTCATCCCATCATGTGGGGTATCGTAGAAAAGGTCTTTTTAAATAAAGACAAGGTTTCATACATGACTTTTTGATGTGTAACATCTTTCCTCTCGTGAGTGGAAAGCGCACGCGCGAATATTTGATTTGAAGAATGAGCGCGCGGTGGTAGAATTGGCAGTCAGATTCTAATAAAATAAGTCGACATTTAGCTTTTTTGAATTTTTACGATGATTTCTGTCACTGCTTAATGGAAAAGTTTCAGTATTATATTATCATATTATTAGAAAATCGTACTAAGGATTGTGTTTTTTTCTGAAATATTTTCATAAAATGTTACACATCATATGCGACTACTGTAAGGCTCGCTCGTTTTTAGGGCTCCGTAATGCATAAGGAACCTTTATAGTTTCGCTCTGTCCGTCTGCCTCTCTGTCCACACTTCTAGCTTCTGTAATTATGAATATAAATGGATGAAATTTGGTATAGTTGTGTATAGATCTCGGTTTTGGAATCATAAAATAATAATAAAAGTGTTCCGGCCTTTAAAGTGGTTTAAAAGTTGGCATCTCTCTGGCATTTCTAAACTATAAGAGATAGAAATTGTAAGTTTTCATGCTGATAGTTCATGCTAAATACTCTTTAGGAAAAATATTTTGACCGAAATCAGAATAACTTTTGAAGTAATTCAAAGAAATCCTATTACGCGTTTATAGTTACGGAACCCTCCTTAGACATGTCGTGACATCGTCGTTCAAGTAATCGACCTCCAAAGTTATTTACAAGTCATTTACAACCCTGGCATCTCTAAAGTATGAAACTTAGAAACTTACAATTTTCCATGCTGATAGATCATGGTAATAATCTTAGAAAAAATATTTTAAACGAAGTCGGATAGTAACTTTTGTAGTAATTTGAAAAAAAAAAAACCTATTACGCGTTGATAATTACGGAACCCTTCTAAGACATGTCTTGGTTATGTTATTCGAGTTACGGCCATTTGCCGCTGAGGGCATTCAGGATCAAAGAGACATTCTGTATTATAACATAGCCGTAACTATATGTATTATTAATTATTCCAATGCTGATAGAAATTAAATACTTTGGTTACACAAGTTTCAGGAGATTTCTTTTGCCACAGATTTGAGATATTTACATACAGGAAGAGTTGTTATTCATATTATAAAGCATTCATTCGATGCCATTACAGATATTACTGTTTTTCAGAAGTTTCTATAATAACAATAAACAATACCTTAAAGATTAAAATAACATTGTGATTAATCAATGTGGTTTACAAACGAAAAGCTGTACATTAATATTGCTTCATAGAGACCCGTTGAAAATGACAAATACCAGCTGATTAGGTAAAACATAGATATAATTAATATTAGTTATCTCTAATAAAGGTTAATGGACCCTAATAAATAATAACAATCTACCAACTTTGAATAGAAATTCCAATCAACTTGTATCGAGCACGCAGCGAATTTTTTAGTAAAAATAACAATACCACCTGTTGATTGTACGGACGGCCTCCATGTCGTAGGTGTTCAGTTAAAATTATTGGTTCACCAATCAAAAGCCTATGTACCGGGCTAACAAGGATTACGTTTTATATGATAGTTGGGCGGGCTATGTATCGGCTTCATATGAGCGTTTTATATTCTGTCTACATTTTTATGGGAATATATTTATTAACAAGTTAGACTTGTTAGGTAGATACATAACTGCCTCCGTGGTCCAGTGGTTTAGAGCTTGGTTCTCGGCTCGGAGGTCGTGGGTTTGAATTCCGCATTGGAACAACGAAAAATGTTGTTTCCAAGTTTGGTTAGGACAATGCAGGCTGATCACCTGATTGTCTGACAAGAAAGATGATCCCTGCGTCGGATGTGCATGTAAAAAGTCGAACCTGCGCCTGATCTCTCGCCAGTCGTGTCGGTCTGCCCGTCCCGCTGGGTTTCGAGAGTAAAGGAAGAAAGAGTGCTCTTGTGTACTGTGCACACACGTGTAGCACTATAAAATAACTCCTGCGTAGCTGGCCTGGTTTAAATGCAACCGGCCACCGTCACCAAAATCGGTGTGGAGAGCTATTATTAGGTAGATACATATTGTAAAAAGTAGGAGGGCAAGTAGGCTTGCATGGTACAGTCTAATTTTCCTGGAAATTAAATGAGAGCACCGGTAGCGGGGACGTTGTTGATGATGAGGCAGGTATTAAGAGTAAACTCTGCCTGTTCCTTGATATACTTGGAAAGCTTTTATATATTTCTTAAAGCAAAAATAGTCAACTCCCTGTAATCCTAGCTGACGCAATACAGGCGAAATAAACTCAATCTCTAGATATTATTATTATCCATAAGCAAAGTTAATAAATCTTATCGTATTCTTATTGCGTGGTTTGTAATAATATGGAAATTTTGTCGTCCGCAAGTGATCCATTTTGTTTACGAGAGTATTTGGCTGTGATATTATGATGCCAATGGCAATATTACAATCTGTTTACGTCTTATATTATAGTTTATTATTCTGATTTAAGCGCAATATAATATCCAAACGATCTTCAGATAATTTAATAGATTAGTATATTTTTCTTGTGTTTCCGTTTCTTGTATTCAATTCTAGTTGTAATGAACGCACAAAGACAAGCCTACACTTACTAGAACAGCAGTATAAATATATTTGATAGTAATTTAATGCATCCGTAAAACAGTTGAATGATATTATTTCAATGATTGTATCGCATTGTATGTTGCCAAAATTAATATCACTAACGCATTGTTCGCAACATTTCCGACCTCGCATTTTTCAACCAATCCAAACATTTAATACGCGGGTAGTATAAAAATGCCTTTGGTGTTTTGTAATTTTACACGCCTATAAAGTAGAAACAAATTACACGGCAACATTTTCGGAACAAGGGCTACAATATTTTATAAAATATACAACAGTTTAAATGATAATTTATACTCCATTGTTATTCATTGATGTTATTATATGTATATTTCCCATTGTTTCAAATCAGAGCATATTTCATGCATTTAATGTTTAAGGACGGAGCAGTCGGGGCTGCTATAATATTCAGACCTGTATTCGCTTTGTGCTAAGTTCCCAGTTCATTATTAGAGAATGTCCTCTTTGGACACACAGCCTCTGAGGCCGATTGGCATTTAATATGATATGCATGGCCTCTAATTTTTAGTGTGTTGTGCCTAGAAACACTTTGGGGTTTAGATAGGAAGATAACGTGCATAATAGATGAAATGAAACGTACATTTCTTCATATGCTTCTGACTTCAAACCATTGCGTAACTCAGGAGCATTGTGTCGAAACTCGCAACCAAATAAAACCGAAACGTCAAAACAAGTCTGGCTTATGCGGGATTTAAACAGGTCGATTTTCGCCGTGCGGCGAGTTTCAGACAAAATATAGCATTGTCTCTTTTGTTGGCAAAATTGCCTTGCGACCTAGCCGAATTGTCATTTACATGACCTCGATTTTCGCCTCGCGGCAGTAACTGTGCGGCGAAAATCGACATATGTAAAGCCCCCATTAAATGGGATTTATACGGGTGACCAAAGGTTTTCCCACAGTATGTGGGATTTACACGGGTTACTAATTTCCGCCGAACGGCGAAAATCGACCGTGTAAATGGCTTCACTTGTCAAAATTGCCACTTAGATCCATTTTCACGGTGCATCAAAAGCCGTGCCGGCTTTAGCCACCCGTGTGAATCCCGCATAATATAAGACCATACTGAGATGACGACTGTATACTATTAAGAGATATAAACGTTTGTAGACATCATTGAAATTTGTTGCGTTAATTTGAAATTAAAATAAGAGGCATCACGCATGCAATAGATGCAGTGATGTGAATGCCTGAAATGTTTAACATTTCAAATGTATCTACACGGAAAACTAATGTTGCTCGCTTTGAGGATATGTTGTACGATAATCTAGTTGTATCTGTATATAAGGTTATCATAGTCACAGTTATCGGCGAACTTCGAAACTTATGTCAAATCCCATACATTTTTGTTTCGAACTTCGGCGTCGAAATTATCGAATGCATCTTGACTAAAGGTCCTGCATATCTTTCTACGAATGCACGGGCCAATTTTGTCCCTATCTAGTAGGAATTGTACAGAGTTTGGGACTCCTAGCACGTTTGACCCCTTTTGACTTTGAGGAACTACAGTTTGTATACGCTAGCCAAAATTGCAAATTGTCGCATTCACCGATATATGAATATCGTCCTAGAGTTTAAAAAAACCTAGAAGAAAGAAAACATTAAGTTTTTACCAATGTTTGACAAATAAATGTAACGGTATACCTGACAGTTTTGCCTGTGCAGGCAAACCTGTCAGGTAAATAACCTGCATATGGCAATATGGCTAGCTTTACTTGTACCATCAAACAGTCAACGTTATTTAGACAATTTATTTGGCATAAAAGGAATTTTTAACTTTGTAGTTATTTGCTGATTGTGAAAGCACAATGTAGTAGGTATTGAGCATATTATAAATTACCACAATTTTATAAAAAAATATAACCCGACTATGGAAATTATATAGCCTACTAGCTGTTTTCCGCGCCTCCGCCCGCGTAAATATACTATTGACTTTCCCGCGGGAACATTGTACTTTTCCGGGATAAAAAGTAGCCTATGTTTTAATCCAGAGTCTAAACTACTACCATACCAAATTTCATCAAAATCCGTTCAGTAGTTTTCGCGTGAAAGCGTAACAAACAAACTTACATTCACATTTATTATATTAGTAGGGAAGTAGGGATGTTACGAATTTATTGACACCTTATGTATTTAAATCGGACCCTGGTAGTTTAGGCCCTACTGTGGAACAGACATACATACATAGAATGCCAAATTCATTACCCTTTATTTTGGCTTCGCCGTAGACGGGTACAAATGGCAAGTATTTTCGGGTCTATAATAGTAATATTATTTTAAGAAACATTCGATTTTTTATGGCACAACGAATTATTACATTTATACTTAATTCAAATTCATTACAACATGCTTCATTCTAAATAGCTGTAAGTATTTTAAAGTAGTAGCTGGAGAACGAAACAAAAAGAGGACATTCCAAACTGGGCCACCCGGTACTGAGTTCCCCACATTTGTCAGGAATTCTGCTAATTCGTCAACAGTAAGATATTCCGCAGAAAGAATGTCGATAGTCTGTATGTATGTCTAATAGAATAGTTCAAGTTAGTTGCTTAACACACAAACGGTTTCGCCTAATAAGTGACGTAAATCGCCTAATAAGTGACGAATGGCATATCCGGAAGTTTTGTATAAAGTAAGCAGTGACAAAAATTATGGATAAGCTATTCGTCACTTATCAGGCGATTGTCAAACAGGTCCTAAGTACCAAAGTAGGATGTTTGCGACATTCCGATTCAGTTTTAAAGCTTTAAAAATCTGATAAAATCCTTATTTTATATATACTAATGTATGTATGCTTATCTGAATGTTTGTTACTCTTTCACGCAAAATCTACTAAACGGATTTTGATGAAATTTGGTACCGTAGTAAGTTAGACATTGGATTAACATTTCAGCTACTTTTTATCACAGTAGAATGTATGGTTTCCGCGGAATTTCTTTTTGCGCGTACGAGGACACGGGCAATATCTTGTTAAGAATATAAACAAATCAGCATCAATTAAAAAACTTAGTGCAAAAAGAACATTTAGACGTCTTTACATATTTAATTATTTGTTAAACATATCGTAGTATGTAGTAAAAAGTCTGAAAACATATTGGAAAAGCTCTGAGGTTTGGAAAATCTGCACTTAAGTATTCTCTAGCTATCAGCGTTTGAGAGCTCTCTGTCACGTTAGGCACTTTACAATATCCACAAAAGGAATATGTATTAAAAAATAAAATTATAATATTTCCAAGCAAAATATTCTTTTTTTCAGTTTACATAACTTAACTTTACATAACTTAACTAACTTTTTGGCCTCAATTCTATGAGCTCATTTACGTAATTCACGTATATTTTCGCAAACTGTTTATTCTTATCGCTATTAGGTAAAGCTAAATATTAATAGTGCTTTGTGTAACAAGCCTAAATTGATAGTATTGTTTTATACTGTGCCTGTGTGTTTCGCGCCATTTACCTACACAAACTCACACATGCATACAAACCAGAGAGTTATGAAAATCTTAGACAGCTTCATACGAGTCTACACGAAGTAATTTATCACTGTCTACATCTCAAAGTACAGTTCTGCGTGAAGCCTAGTCTTGTCCTGCTAATTTTATAAATGTGAAAGTTTATGAGGATGGATGTAACTTTCGCGTTTATAATATTAGTAATGGATATCAGGTATAGCAAAATGCTCACTATCTACCATGATTATATTAAAGTAGAATAAAGGGATTTTAAAGCTAACAGCTTTAAAGTTTTTGATAAATTAAATTTTATGTTCGGATCGTATTTTTGCATACCTACCAAAAGTTTACCTGTTAAAATAAGTGTTGCATTTTAGATGTATTCCGATAATATTTTCTTATATCGGGTTCACGCTATATTCATCTCTCGCATAATATTAGTTAATTGTTATATTTAACATGCATAACGTAACCGAATAGCAAGTTAAAATGCTAATAAGCCTGCATAATAATATACGGTTCATTGTAACAAAACGTTCTTCAAACCGACTTCCTCCGCCGGAAAAGAGCAATAAAAAACAGAGATTCGAACCCGTTATAAATTGATACCGAGTAACCAGAGCACGCGTATTAGCTCGAGACTTACGGCGAAACGAGTTGGATCGACTTACACACAACAAACAATAAATATACTCTAGAATAATGTTTTATATGTAAATATGGGGTATTGTTACAATAACGAGCCTTGCTAAATCACAATATGAGGTTGATTTATATCTCAACGGTCTGATTACCGCCTTCATGGGAGGGCCATAAAAATCCTACCGAAATGTAACGTACAAGAAACACGGGTCGCTGCGCGTAAAACGTAAATTTAAATCGTATTAAATATGAAATAGGATATCGAACCCGCTTTTACGCGACCCGTTCGCGTTTAATTGGTCACTTTGCAATATAAGAAACGCGTAATTCATAAAATTCCACCGCGTAACGCGTAAATCGCGTAATCCGAGACTCGCTGTGGCAGCACTGAGGCGTTTTACGTCATTATGAATAATTGTTTTTTAATCTGACATTATTTAAGGTTTCAGCCATTTTCGGCCGGTTTAATGAATTTTTATGCTGTAATTTCATTTCTTATTTTCGTATTTTCAGTTGGAGCAAAGTTTTGAATAGCACTTCTGATCCATTACATTTTATATTATACGCAATATTTTTTCCTTATTTTTACGATCTTTATGTTGTTGTAAATGGGAGTTTATTTACGATTTTAATAGGTACTAAAATATGAAAAGTGTAAAGACGAACAAAATGGGTTCGTTCGGAACGCGACAAAGTAATCATCAAACTTTAAAGTTTACACCTGTCACTCGGGAGTCGGGTGTAACTTGGGGAGTAATGGCACGCTAGTGTAACAGTCCTCGAGTAGTAAATCTCAAGCGCATCACTAATTATTGTGTTCGAGTGTGGGCTAACAAGGCCGGCTCGAGTGCGTCCGTCGCGCGCGCACAATGGCCCGACGGCCGTGTCCGACCTAATCAAATTAACGAACTAATCTCACCCCGCTACACCGAGGAAATTCATTAATATCCTGCCCCAGCGCCCAAAACAGATGAAAAAGTGTCCGTATGGAGTCACGGTGGGGTAGGCTGAGCGGTCCGAATTTTTCTTTTTTATTTGTAAATTCCTAAAGGCAAAGCAATGAAATTTTTGAGGCACTTTTTGATATAAAGGCCGATGATTAAGCGATGCCGGTACTGTTTTTTTGATAAGTCCATAGAGTATGTATTAAAAAAAAAGTATTTATAAAAACATTAGGGAAAGTTCGTTTTTTAATAATTCAGCTTTAGTTAAATTATTAATAATTTACAGTTTTGTCTTATGTCTAACGAAATTCTACAAATATTTCACATCCCTATTATCGCTTTTATAAGTAATAAAACACCTCCTTACTAAAACAATTACTATATAAATAGCGTATACATATACCCCCTTACTAATAAAACTATTTAAACAACGGATAACTTAAACAACGTTGCTGTCTTTGTCTGATACGTTTGAAATGTCACACGATAACAACGTTGTTTAAGTTATCCGTTGTGTAAATATTTTTATTAGTAAGGAGGTAAATCTGTAACATGACTTTCTAAAAATATGATCAAATAGATTTGATACTCTTGTCAATACTTATTAAATTTCTATCTGGAGTTTAAGTGATGTAATGAGGATTATTATGCGAAGTGAAAATTGTCGGCACTGTAATTATTTACACGCCTATTATAATTAATTACATTATATCGATGATGAATTTATAATGTGGCACGTAAACACTAGCAGTGAAAATGTAGGCAAATACACTTTTCACTGAGCTGAATATTTATATCGTTTGAAACTGATTGTTTCTATCCAAAATAGAGATGTTCGTTGAAAATATACAAAATTAAAAAAGAAAGTCTTTATTGGAACGAAGTTCCTTATGGCGCGTTGCGAAAGGGGGCTAGACTGTTATCGGCGTGCTTTCGGCCATCTTTGACTACTTAGTTCAACTATTTGACGCTAGATGGCTACTCTTGAAATTTATGCACGCAAATTTGCACCTTACAGTCATAGATGGAAGGTTTATACAGGTTAATTCAAATTCGTGTGATTGTTTCTTTCTAGAATGTTCTGCTACTCATATAAAAATGTAATCATATCAATGTTTATGATGTTGGAAAATCTGTAGATTCTGAAATCAATCAATATAAATAATATAGGTATATGTAAAAAGGGTTATAATTATTGATCGAGCGAACAAAAATAGTTTGCGACTGCACATGAGCATACTGTGAATTTGGCAGATAATTAATATAATATATTATATCTAGATATATATACAGATACATATATATACAGATAAACAAAATTGAAGTGTCTGTTTCTTAATTTAAATTTAATTTCGTTCCATCCGGGTGTCCCTTGACACCTCGCAAGTTAACCACATAAAACAATCAAAATTTTATTTCAATTTAGGTAACTCATCATAAATAAAATGGCGTTTCATAATTGTACTATTTCGAAAGTAGGTATACATAGGTATCGGCCACGTATCCCATTTTACAAATCATACGTAGGTATAATCAGTACGTTAAGCTCGGAAATGTTTTTTATTATTTCACGGCGTAGGGTCAGATACGAACATGTCTCACATGGTTTAGCACTTTGATCTCGGAAAATAGAACAAAACACACCATTTGTATAAAGGTATCGAGTAAATGCAGATATCTTTGTTTTAACACTTTGATGATGACTTTTCTGTGTATTTGCTACATTTATTTATGATAGAGTTATCGTCTTTGTACACTGTCCCCTTTACTAATAAAAATATTTAAACAGTGGATAAATTATACAATGCTTTGTCTTTGTCTGATACGTAGGAAAAATCGCTTGGGAGAAAAGGACAAAACATTGTTTATAAATAATTAAGGGATATAATTAATCTTGCGAACAGAAAATAAGTTGGCGACTGCACATGAGCATACTGTATTACAGAATTTGGCAGCGAATTAATATGTTGGCGACTAAATTACTAAACTGACGAAAGCATTCAGGTGACAAAAAATACAAAAATCGGCAGATAAAAAGTGGCGAAATTTAATCCGAATTGGCACCGAAATTTATAAGTTGGCAACTTAATTTCCGAGTTGGTGACTATTATACGATGTAAGCAGCTATAAAACCAGATTGGGTTGATAAATTAATGGCTGCTCAAAATTCTATTTGCAGGCTACGGAAAATAGCATTTTTGGATACTGTTGGAGTTTGTTTTCCTTTTGGTATGGGTATCGTTTTCAAGGTATTTGGGGGAACAGAATAATATAAAAATTAAATCCATTATGAAATTCCAAAATGGCGTACATTTTTTTCATTAAAATTAATATGGGTGTCCTTTTCCAGGTTTCTGGGGGTGCTGATTATAAAATTATCTTCCAATTTCAATTTCCAAAATGGTCAATTTTCATTCTTCGTAAAAATGGCATGAGTACTAATTTAAAAGTTGTTGCGGCTGCTGATTACGATTGATGATTATTAACACAGTATGCTATGTAGTTCGAAGTAAAAGCTGTGTAAGCTATAGAAATTTTTGAAAATCCTGAATTTCCAAAAATTTCTATAGCTTACATAGCTGGTACCTCGAATTACATAACATACTGTGTTAATAATCATCAATCCTAGACAATAGAAAAGATCAGATCACAATCCATCATATAGAATGGTTGGAAAATTCAGAATTTTCAAATTTCTTTTTCTCCCATCATGAAGAAAATATCTGGTTGCTAGGTTACTAAGGGGGAGGAAATTTTCATTATTTTTTTAGTAGGATGCATCGTTTCCGAGATAGAAGCGATTATAGAAAGAAATATGGCAATGCCTATTTTGAGATACGAGCAATGAATAAAGCTGTAGAAATTGTGGAAAATTCATGATTTTTCAATTTATTTTTCTCCCATCATGAAGAATGGTGTGGTTGCCGGGTTACTAAGGGAGAGGAAATTTTCATTATTTAATCAGTAGTACGTACCATTTTTGAGATAGAAGAATTTTACAGAAATTAGAAAATATCCGCCATTTTGAAGATCCCCTAAACCTAGAAAAGGACACCGATATTCTTTTTAAAAGAAAATAAATGAACTACCTTTAAAATTCAAAATGGATATAATTTTTGTATTCAGAACCCCTAAAAACCTCGAAGACGACGCCTATATCCATTTTTTTTAAATCAAATCCATCTTGGAAATTCAAAATTGATGAGTTTTTCGTTATCAGTACCCCCAGAAACCTACAAAAGGACACCCATGTTAATTTATATAAAATGAAGTATGTCCGCCATCTTGGGATTTCAAAATGAATGTCATTTTAGTATCCATCACCCCCAAAAACCTGGTAAACGACACCTATATCTATTTTACGAAAAATTTAATATATCCCCCATTTTTAAATTTCAAAATGAATCTACACAATATATACCCGAAACCGAAAATTAAAAATGGGAATTTATGTGCGCTCGTTTAGCTGCTTATTATTTTTTTTGAATTACATACATCAGGGAAAATATATGTGCCTATTCTTAAATTAAATGTGTACTCTCAAATTGTCGACAAGATGGTTATTTGTTCGCTAAAATAATATCTGTCTGCCAGTTTGGAATATTCAGTGAAAAAAACTGGTATTAATTAGTCACCAGATTTTTAATTTTTTGTTACGTATATTCTTTCGCCAACTTGGTAATTTAGTATTCAATATTCGGTTTTGTCACACCCAAAAATTGATTGTTTTGTCGCAAGTTTATATGCATGCCAATAATTAAGAGTTCTTTCTCCTTGTCCTTGGTAGATCAAATCAACTACTATTGGTTAATAACTAAATAAAAAATAAAAAACTAATAAATATACATTTAAACATTACGTTGTGTGCTGTATATGAATATAAGCATAGTGACGTGCCACGTCATAATTATTCATACACTACACAAGTTACAGCACACAACTGTAACTTGTGTACCTACATGTTGTAGGCGCCAACTCTTATCTAACGGCCAATACTAAGAATTAAATCCGTAATGGACATTAGCTTCTGACGGATTTTAGGATTACCGCAAATAACGTCGGCATGAACAAGAATTATGCGAAAAGCTATTAGCTGTTTCCGAAATAACTAATTTAGAATTTGTACTAGTGCCTACATAATGTCAGCTCTGTCAGTAATAATTTAGGACACGCAATTTTTTTTCCAAATTCATGTTTACTAAAACAAAATTTTACTTAAACCAATATTTAAGTAGCACAATGATTTCATTGAGGATATTTATTTCTGGCAGTTATAAGATTTACTTAACTCATACATACACCCAACATACGACCGAATACTGAAACGCTCTGCACGAGGGAAAAGAGCCCTCTGATTTACAGTCTCTGCTAGCCGAAACGACAAGGACAGCGTGTGACTTGAGCGTCACTCAATTTAACTATCGTTTCAGCATTCGGCCGCTAAGCACGTAGCCTGTACCTAAATATTATGCTAATATATCCATGATCGGTAAAAGTTTATATTTATTTGGTAATTTGTTCGTATACCACGTTGTCAATTTCGCTAAAACGTTCATCCGATTCCAACCTAACTCATCTTGTTTGGTGAGCCGGCACGGATTTTGTTTTCCACTACCTATTTTCTAGTGCTTAAAGCATACTTTTCGCATAGCACTTTCAGTTGTGCAATATATAATTTAAATGTATACCAATGTTAATTATAACAGTCATGAGCACTGAGTGGAGTTAATAAAAGTGCACACAACTTTGTCCTACAGAGCTGATTATGCGAGGCGAGCCTACTCAGGCTTAAAGTTAAATACAAACTGCAATAATATATTGTACTAGATGTTGCTCGCGACTTCATGCGCGCTAAAAGAAATCTCTAGGGAACCGTACGTTTTGCCGCATTAAAAAGTATTATATAGCCTATGTCCTTCCCCGTGGTCTATTCCATATCTGTGCCAAATTTCATCAAAATCGGTTCAGTAGTTTCGGAGCCAATTCAATGCAAACAAACAAACCTTTGCTCTTTATTATATTAGTACTTATAGACTACGAGTATACTTGATAATAGGTTCGTTGCTACAATACATTTTTTTTACCTACCTTTAATAAATTGATAGTGCTATCTTTGTACCTGACTACGGTGAAGTCAAAGGGAAGTGTAGGTAATGATTTTGGTAGTCTTAAGTCTATGTATGTATGTTCCACCGTAGCGCCTAAGCTACCGATTCGATTTTAATTAATTAAGTGTCAATGGATTCGTAATTATATCCCGGGTAACATAGGATATATTATAATTTATGGAGTCGAGTTATAATAGTTTTTGAAGTGATTACTTCTCATGGGAGGGTAAACCGCATCGTTACGTAACGCGTTACGGCGCCAGTCTGTCTGGCTTCCCTTTCTCTCACGCATACGGCAGCGGTAGGCAGCCAACCCTCAGCGCTAGCCGTGTTGCGGGCAGACGCTATTCTCAAGTTAAACAATTTCAATATTAAATAGTTCAACTTATATTAGTTTAAGTTCGTCGGGCGTCTCCGACGCACGCGTTTTAAAAAAAATATAGTTAGTAACTTTAATAGTTTGTACAAATATTTAAATTTAAAAGAAGCAAACAGAAAAATTGAAAAAGTTAATTTACCTATCTTCGGAAGAATAGACAACAAACATGACGGATGTCAAGGAAAGCTGGATTTTTGTCCATATGATCTGTCAGTATGTCTATTCTTGTGTAGACAAAACCCATACTATGGTGGTCATGCTAAGCGTGCCTACCAGCATTGGTACCTACCAACATCAATTTGCCAAACTTTGAGTAGCCAATTATAACGATTAATAGCTAATTTACTAATCAATGCATTCTTGTAATCAACTAAGTGAGCACCAGTAGTGGCAAACTAACAATAAATCATCGATAAAAAGCTAACAGCTCAAATGAAAATACAAATTAAAATTCACAAAAGTGAAAAGAATATTTATTTCGCTCAGCTGGTAATATTCAGCGAATTTATCTTATTATATGTAAAAATCCGGACTGGAGCCGATCGTTTTTGCCGGGCAACGAGCAAATCGAGTTTATACTCGACATCGAATCGGAAAATCGGTCGGGAAATAATCGAGAGGCGAGTATCGAATCGTCGCGGAAATTACGCCATTTCACGCAATTTTAAAAGGTGTCGAGGTCCCACGATTGCTTTCGCTATTATGCCATGCACATATTAAAAACACCATCACACTTGAAAAACTAAAAAGAACGTTTACATGACGATTAGAAATTTTGTTTTGGTCCCTTATACTTTGTGTATACGCCTATATCAATACCTTGTGTATTTAGATGGTGCATTTTCGTGAAATATTAAAAAGTTGTAGGTACTAGGTATGTTATACCTATGTATGCTGTGATGTATGTACTATGTAAAATGTCTAATGTTAGATAAAAATAATTTCTGTCTCTACTTGTAAAAAATGCATAATATGGAAGGATTTGAGTTTGTTTAAAAATAATTATTATACATAATATATCAGTTAACGTTTCGTCGAAACATTTTTACTTAGATTTTTGGAAAGTTGCATATTTTGACCGATGTAAAATATTTCGCTATCTAATTCAAACGTAAACGTATACGTTTCCAGTAGCCGAATCTAATCTAAAAGGGAAAATATAATATACGAAATTAACGAATATAATAATTAATCGATGCAACTATTAGCGAATCATCTCCGATACGCTTAGCAGATTAATTACAGTACGTCGACATAGCCTAATTAGTTAGGTTTGGTTACCTCTAGCGTTATCAATTACATTTCAAAAGGTTATCCTAACCCTAAGCCTAACCTAATCAGCTGAACTTAATCGTTGGCACATTTCACAAATTGTACACGAACCCCATTATTAATAAAAGTACTTACACCATGTATACGCCAACCCATGTTGCTGTCTTTGTCTATCGGATACGATTACCGAAACATTCACACCACGGATATGATTACTGTATCCGTATAATATTTTATATTTTTTTATTTATATACTATAATGTTTTTCTTAATAAAGGGGTTTATGTTATGTGAAGTGTAGCAGGTAATTAAAAATGTCGAACATCTTTCTTCTCGCTTTCTGTCAGCGGAAGCGATTTTGACAAATATGAGATGGAATTGTGTGTAACAAGCGACGGCATAGTTGGCAGTATTGTGTTGTATCAGAAGTGAGATGTGAAATGATCACACGCTCGTTTTTAATCGAGACTTTTATGTGGAAAATAAGTAAAATTTGCTCTTTATTAAGTAACGTGTAGCATGTATTGAAACGTGGGTTAACGTGCAAATTTAATTGTTTACGTAGAAAATAAGAAACATATTCCATTAATTACGAGCCGTCCGAAGTAATTTATATTCGCAGGCGTGCACGCACTAAGCGACAGGGGCCAAATAATCACGAATCCGATAAAATAAGAGACAATCAAAATATAGCATAGAGATAAGTGTATTCGCCTCCTATTTTTTTAACCGACTTACAAAAAGGAGGTTCTCAGTTTCATCTGTATGTTTGTATGTGTGTTTGTCTGCGATTTTCTCAAGAGATACTGATGCTTTTTGGACGGGGTTTACAATGATTTTGCGTTTGTCGTCATTGGCAAGCGAGCAGACGGATTGCCTAATAGTAAAACACCGCACTATAATCAAAAAATGCCCCAGCGAAAGCTTCATTTCACGCATACATTCTATGAGACGACCTCTTCGGTGGAACCGACACGTTCGTGCTGAAGCATGGCCCTCCCGGGGCAAAGAGGTTGTTAAGTGGTTAAGTGCGTACACACCTTCAAAGGCGACAATGTTCCTATTGACGTATTCGTATTTGATGGCGCCTACAAAAACAGCCAGCCAACGCCCTCATTAGAATTCAAGAATTTCATTTTACGCCGAGAAAGCGATAAAGTATTATTAACAGCTTTTACTTCTTGTAAGTCTTGGCTGACTAATGCAGGTTTATTATAATCTTGGGCCATAAATACATTTTACATTTACATACATTTCAGTATATTTACGTATCTAATATAGGCATTTTGTACATAAGAATCAGTTTGCATGTTTAAGCAGGATGTCTTGCACGTTTTAGATCGACGCACAAAGGCGCACACAAAATGCGATAAGACGCTCAGAATTTTCAGCAATACACATTCTTGCTGTCCCTAACTTGAAAACGTCTCTCATAGAAATAAAAGTTCAATAGGCACCAAAATAACATTCCATTTGTCCACGATAATAATCAAATAAACTTCGCTATTCTAAGGGAAGGAAACACCCAGAAACATAGTGTAATCGCAAGTAATTCCAGTAGCATGAGCGCCGACCAGGGCGTCATGGTTAGCTGTTAGGGTTGCTACTCGGCTTAAAAGAAAAAGTTGTATTTTAAAATTTCTAAAGCTAAGATAGTGGGGAGCGCGAGGTGTAATGGAGAGACATCACACTCACCACTTTTTGATTAATATAAAGTTCCGATGATTAAGATTGTTTTCGATGTTTCTCGCAGTGACAAATTGTTGACGTAATAAAAATTAGTAGGTATTTACATATTTTTTCACATTTATAGGTATCAGTCGCCGTGTGGTCGAATTTCGCCTATAATAATTATTAATTTTTAATTTTAAACTTTATAAGGTTTTTTTATACTGAAAAAAAAAGTGTGTGTCAGCTCCGATGCACGATTGGAGTTTACTTTAAAAAGTAACATTTGGTGTGCAATGCCAAGTGACCGACGCATCTTCGGCTAACATCGTGTGACACCGTACCGTGTGACCGTGTGACATCGTGACCGATTTCACTTCCATAGATTTTCATACCCCGGGCTTATAATATGGCTTATAACAAGGGTTAATAATATTTATTTCCAAAAAAAATATAAAAAAAAAAATACCAAATGCACTTGTATGGTTGATAAAGTTAACGGTTTCTGAGTTCTCTGGCGCTTCTCACCCCTTCTAGTTTGGGGTCAAACAAAACTACTCCAAACTCCCGGACATGCTCACTGTTCCGGAACCACTAACACAGAAGCTTCGGATAGGCAATTAATATACAGAGACGTGACAAATTGATAATAATATATTAATCTATAACGGAATTGTTTTATAAGTTCGTTCCATCGATGGATTCGTTAGTTTAAGTCGTGTAAACGTAATAAATGAAATAATTTATCGCAATCGATAGAGCAACGCTGCACAAAAACAAAGTCATACGATAAATTTTATAAATAAAGTAAGTTAATTATGAAGCCCAACACGAACAAGGGGTAGAGTTGGACACAGCCCATAAATAAATTAATTAAAAGAAACATTTTCATATTAGACGATTCTGTTAGATCGTATCAAAATAGTTAATGTTATGACTAATTATCCTGTAACTAATCGCGATTAGTAAATTGTTTTACAAAATAGCAAGCACTAAAAACTTGTACATATTTTTATCGCCACAGAAAAATTTGAATAATTTTAGTTAACTAGTAGGAAATAAAATGAAATGTGGCCGGCGATTCTTTTTTTTTGAAATGTTTTATTCATAGCTAAATCTTTTTTATAATTTTTATCTTACAAAGCGTCACTTGACGCCTTTTTATGCTAATAATTTGTTTTACTTACAAATGTTGTGATAGGATCGGATTCCTTCGCACAAAAAATGTCTTCCAACGTGTTAAAGGAATTTTATTAAAAGCTAACACCTTTTTCTATAAGTTTTTAATTTTATAACTATGATAAAGTGTAGAATTGAACTGGTTTATCAATTTGAATTATTAAAAAATCATAAAAACTTTTGTTTCAGTTAAAATAAATAATTAAAGGATTTTCAAATACTAAAATATACCATTATTTTGAATAACCTTTATGAAAAAAAAAATTTAAGAAGAAATTTTATGTTACCTATTGTCTGAATTTTTACTCTAGGTCTAGGTTAGGTTAGAATTTTGAATACGGCCGCTGTAAAAACCTGCCAAGTGTGAATTGGACTCGTGCACGAAGGATTCCGTACTAACGGCAAAAAAATCAAGTTTGTTGCATGAGAGCACCTCTTAAATATTTATTTTATTCTGTTTTAGTATATCTTGCAATAGCTGCAACACAAATACCTACATCATCTGTAAAATTTAAACTGTCTAGCTATCACGGTTTACGAGATAAGGCCCGATGGCGGACAGACGGAGTCTCAGTAATAGGGTCCCGTTTTTACTCTTTGTACACAAAGAGAAACCTAAAAATTAATCCTAGCATTAAAACATCAACCTTCGTAGCAACAACGATTAAACATAAAGATACGGCAAAACAAATTATATAAATATAAATTTAGGGCCGTGCACAGCCCTACAAAGGGGAAGGGTATATAGCGGGCTATCGCATACTTGATTTTATCATAATGATTATTAACATGTGATACGGCGTACCAGGCACGGAGTTCGCCCTAGGTATGTTTGACATAAGTCAGTTATTTTAATATAAGCAATTAGAGTCCCACTGGTACGCTGCAAAGTTTTCGATTAGCAGTGCGGTTGTCTTTAAGTGGAGTTTAAATTGAGCATCGATTGTTAGGTTTTCCGAATATCGGGTAATGTAATTGTGGGCTTCAGGTACGTAAGTTTCCAGTTGTAAGTCAATGGGTGGCGTGTTTTTCATTAATATTGAATTTATAAAATGACTAGTTTTCCCCGCAGCTTCGCTCGCATAAATACAGTATCCCACGGGAGTACTGAACTTTTTCGGGATAAAAAGTAGCATATGTTTTAATCCCGAGCCTAAATTACTACCATATCGAATTTCATCAAAATCCGTTCACTAGATTTTGCGTGAAAGAGTAATGAACATCCATCCATCCATCCTCACAAACTTTCACATTTATAGAGTAGTATTTGGAGATTGCAATGTTAAGGAACTACTGTTACCTAATATGCAAAAAAATGTTTTAATAATAAGAAAAATTGTGAACCGTTGATGTTCGACATTGTTATAGCACACGCATCGCGAATATTAAAACAGTGGCGTAATAAAATACAGCATCTTTCAATCACGCGTACAACAGAGCGGCCCCCACATACATTTTCTACACAGTTTTTCGCGTCACTAAAAACGCACACTAGTTTTTGTACTGAATCATGTCCCCGGAGATCAGACTAACGTCAAATGCCCCTTTGTAGGCGGCTACATTTTTGTTTTTTTTTTGTCCGTATTTATATTTCTGAAGCTTATATTCTGAAAGACGTAAAGGAATGTTGGAACACTTTTGTTACTTGCTTTAAATGACTTCAAAATGACTTAAATTTTAAATGACTTCAGATTGTTGATTTAGTTTTCTTAAAAAAATAAAAATATTTTAATTAAGAAAAATGTAGTTTTTCTTAATTAAAATTTTTAGGCATTTAAGCATGTAACTATTTATTGATATTTAGATAGCTATAACACTATGGATAAAAAATAGGTTACATGTCAAATTGTAAGTGCCTTGTGTGCGCGTTTACGAATTTGAAATAAATTGGCTGTTTTCGGTACATTTTGCGACCAAACGAAACCAAATTAACAATTGTCACACATAGAGTACTTCTTTTATGAAACAATTTTCTAAAACCTCTTTATCTAAAATTACAAAAAAGGTAGTGTTTTGAATAATTTTTCAGCTATTTGGGTTGTTTAAAAATATCTCAACATAAAATATCTAAACATAGTGGATATAATCACCTTACATTCGATTAAAAATAATCAAATAATATTAAAAATTGATTTGGAAAAAGCATAAAAGTCTCCTCAAAATTTTCACGTGTTTTGCTAATATGCATGGAATTTACTGCTAAGCTATTACCTATATATGCGTAGCTATAAGGTTTATTTTATTTGGTCGCTATCTGGATTTTTTTAAACAAAAAAAATCTAATATTATCTTTGCTCTCCAATCTCAATACTCATAACCTATGAAACAACTTTTCGTAAACACATCCATAAAGAAATCAATAAGAAGCTATACGAGTGTTACAAGATGCAATATGCCTTTACATATTATATATCACATGGTCTCCTCCCGCGTAAATACAGTATCCCACGGAAACACTGTACTTGTTCGGTATAAAAGTGTGGCGGAACAATAAGCGCCACAATCCTGAATCGAGCTATCGAAGTTTTCAAAGATCGGCACTATATATACGACATCTGAAATTCATACAAGTGGGCTTCGGCCTGACCGAGCATAGCACCTCGCTCAGTCGGAGATCTTTGGGGTTTGCCACCTATATTCCCACAAAAGTAGCCTACGTTTTGATCCAGAGCTGAAACAACTACCATATCAAATTTCACCCAAATCCGTTCAGTAGTTTTTGCGTGAAAAAGTAATAAACATCCATCCATCTATCCTCACAAGCTTTCACGATTATAATAGTAGTAGGATTTCTATCTGGACACGCTGGATATCAAGCTTTAAATAAAATATTTCTTGCTAACAAATGCTACTTACAATAACTCTATGTTTTACTGTGAAGCGCTACGTTTATAAATGCATTAACACATGCACGTATCAGCAGGTGTCAGACCAGATGCGTGAAGGTGGCAGCTGGCGGTGCCCAGCATTATTAATTATTATTATAATATTTTATAATAATAATTACTATAGTAATGCCGATTATGTGACGTCACTTTATTTGACTAAGTATTATTATTATTACTCGAGGTCGCCCTGTGGTCGAAATGCCAAAATTTTAAGTTTGAATTGTGTGGGGTTATTTTACTTATAGATAGAAAAAATAAAAATAAATCTGTGTGACAGATTGACAAACGTCAAAGTGTTACAAAATTGTATCTGTCAAACGCACGGTAGTGTGAGTTAATAATCCGAGCTAGTGTGTTCTTTTTATCGATTTTATTGTATGTATTATACCTTAGAGCATTACCAATTTGTTGGTTTAAACCATTTGACCATTGGTTAAATGGTTTAAACCAACACTTATAGAGCATCACTCTAAGATTACTACGTGTTATTTAAAATAATTTTAGTTTTCTGCACACCTTGCACCACACACACTTTAATTGTGCCAAATATCATACTCCTCCGTTCGCACAATTCTCGTAAAACTGTACTGTAAGTTTTTGCTTCAAGTATTAATGTATATTTGATTAGTTACAAAGTATAATTTATAAAATGAGAATTTTCTCGCGATTTGTGTTGTCGTTTCAGAAGATCCACGCGATCCACTATTAATACCGAATACGAACTAAGGTTGTTTTCGAACCTACCATAGGACTTACTTAACTAAGACTAAAGTTTGTTAGGATGGATGGATGTATGGATGTTTGTTACTCTGCCACGCAAAAACTACTGAACGGATTTTGATGAAATTTGGTATGGTAGTAGTTTGAGCTCATACGCTACTTTTATCCCGAAAAGGTACAGTGCTCCCGTGGAATGCGGTATTTACGTGCGGGGAGCCGCGGGCATAAGCTAAGTAATATTATACCTATGAGTTAATAATCCGAGCTAGTGTGTTCTTTTTATTGATTTTATTGTATGTATTATACCTTAGAGCATTACCAATTTGTTGGTTTAAACCATTTGACCATTGGTTAAATGGTTTAAACCAACGCTTATATAGCATCACTCTAAGATTACTACGTGTTATTTAAAATAATTTTAGTTTTCTGCACACCTTGCACCACACACACTTTAATTGTGCCAAATATCATACTCCTCCGTTCGCACAATTCTCGTAAAACTGTACTGTAAGTTTTTGCTTCAAGTATTAATGTATATTTGATTAGTTACAAAGTATAATTTATAAAATGAGAATTTTCTCGCGATTTGTGTTGTCGTTTCAGAAGATCCACGCGATCCACTATTAATACCGAATACGAACTAAGGTTGTTTTCGAACCTACCATAGGACTTACTTAACTAAGACTAAAGTTTGTTAGGATGGATGGATGTATGGATGTTTGTTACTCTGCCACGCAAAAACTACTGAACGGATTTTGATGAAATTTGGTATGGTAGTAGTTTGAGCTCATACGCTACTTTTATCCCGAAAAGGTACAGTGCTCCCGTGGAATGCGGTATTTACGTGCGGGGAGCCGCGGGCATAAGCTAAGTAATATTATACCTATGAGTTAATAATCCGAGCTAGTGTGTTCTTTTTATTGATTTTATTGTATGTATTATACCTTAGAGCATTACCAATTTGTTGGTTTAAACCATTTGACCATTGGTTAAATGGTTTAAACCAACGCTTATATAGCATCACTCTAAGATTACTACGTGTTATTTAAAATAATTTTAGTTTTCTGCACACCTTGCACCACACACACTTTAATTGTGCCAAATATCATACTCCTCCGTTCGCACAATTCTCGTAAAACTGTACTGTAAGTTTTTGCTTCAAGTATTAATGTATATTTGATTAGTTACAAAGTATAATTTATAAAATGAGAATTTTCTCGCGATTTGTGTTGTCGTTTCAGAAGATCCACGCAATCCACTATTAATACCGAATACGAACTAAGGTTGTTTTCGAACCTACCATAGGACTTACTTAACTAAGACTAAAGTTTGTTAGGATGGATGGATGTATGGATGTTTGTTACTCTGCCACGCAAAAACTACTGAACGGATTTTGATGAAATTTGGTACGGTAGTAGTTTGAGCTCATACGCTACTTTTATCCCGAAAAGGTACAGTGCTCCCGTGGAATGCGGTATTTACGTGCGGGGAGCCGCGGGCATAAGCTAAGTAATATTATACCTATGTATTACTTACTAACTTCGTATTCCTAATTGGATTTACATTTTGGGATTAGCGAAATTTTGAAACCCCATCAGTTACTTTGTTACTTTAAGCCGGTAGGAGCGCGTGCATCAGTGTCTCCATTAGAGCATCTAGTTTCATTAGTGTACCTTTGTTACGTCGTGCATTAACTACGGCGACACCTGAAAAAAAAACCTTTTGACACTGTGATTGCTATGGAAATTCGCGTACATATTTCACGGAGTTTCTTTGAACTCACCAAAGGATTTGCGAAGTTTTTTTTTGATAAATTATGTGATTACCACAGACGTATATATTACTAGCTGTTTACCGCGGCTACCGCAGCCCGCGTAAATACACTATCGGGTATCCCGCGGGAATACATTACATTTTCGGGATAAAAAGTAGCCTATGTTTTAATCCAGAGCCTAAACTACTATACCAAATTTCATCAAAATCCGTTCAGTTGTTTTTGCGCGAAAGAGTGACAAACATCCATCCATCCATACATCCTCACATACTTCCACATTTATAATATTAGTAGGATAGACGAGGCATGTTGAGGCAAAAGCTGTATCCACTTAAATGGAACCGCTTTTGGAGTATGGTGAAGACCAGGATGTGACGTAACTTTTTCTTGTATGAAGATTTGTTCTGTCAAATGTACGTCATCTTTAGTTTTGAAATATTTGATATTGAATTACAGAACTTTGATAACATGGCATAGCTTTGGTAGTGTCATGCCAATAACCTGCAGTAGGGTAGCGTGGAACGTGAAAAACATTTCTACTTTCCTAAAATTGAGATACAATGCAATGGGGAATATAAAAAACTATATTTTTCCCGGAGCTCCGGCCGCGTAAATACAGTATCCCACGAGAGCACTGTACGTTTTCTGGATAAAAAGTATCCTATGTGTTAATCCAGAGCTTAAACTATTACCATAACAAATTTCACCAAAATCCGTTCAGTAGCTTTTGCGTGAAAAAGTAACAAACATCCATCCTCACAAAATTTCACGTTTATAATGGTAGTAGGATACAGATGTAATACCTAAATCGACGTAGTAAGACTTTATAAAAGTGGAGGTCAATAAAAGGGTCCATTAAAGTCCCCAATCAAACGAGTGGCAATATTTGTTGATATAAAAAGTGGCCATATTCGGATTGTGAAAATTCTAACGCATCTGGAAAAGGTAAACTTTAATAAAGTAGTAAATCCTCTATTTACTTACTGTGAATAGTTGAGGTTGCGCTAGGTTTGTATTGCAGTACCATTTTTAAATTGAATATTTGCTAACGGAACAGTTTGACGAGTGTCACTTTTGGTAGAAACGAAATATTCATACCTACTAAACGTTTACTAATTCTATAGAAAAATAATACTCTCCAGACTAATATGTAGAGATTCAAGCAATAGTGAGAAAGTTGTTGTTATATTGAAAACTTTTTATTACTATTTGACGCGGAACAGGCTGATTTTGCAAGTCATTTTATACAATAGTTTTTTTTATTTATTTATATATGACATCGGCTTATAACCATTTGCCAGTGTCAATTTAAAAAGGCGGGAAATAGTATTCCTATATCGTCAAGTCTAAAGTCTAGTCAAAGTCCAAATATATAGTCAGTACAGTCCATGAGTCATGTCAGTCGATTCAGTAAAGTAGTAAATGCTTTACTGAAAGTTCCTAGAGATTTTTGGCGGGAAACACAAAATAGCACGTTTTTAGAAGTTGTACCACTTGCCTACACTTGTGCACGTTAACGAATATTTAATAATTAATATTCTACCAATATTACACATTAAGAACCGAAATAACACAAATTTATGAAGAAATACGAATCCCACAACGTCACCCATTGAACTCCCCGGCAAAACTGTTATTCAATAGTTGTTCCTGGACAGACTTAAAGCTTGTAGCGAAATATTTAAAAAAAGATTGGAAATATTGGAAAACACTTGGATTGGCTTGCTGTTTTAAAAGCTCGCTAATATGTATGAAATCAATTGCTTTTTTATTCTTAACGGACCTTAACATTAGTAGATACCAGTAGCTACGTGTACATATAACGCGACTCACGACGGCTCCACGTTTAATTACGACACAGTAACTATCATAGTACAGTTTGAAACTCAGTGACCAACAACATCGCCTCATAGATCCGGAATGTCCACTTGTGCTTATTTACGGACACGACATTTTTTTTAATCCCAGGTACAAAATTTCATGCGTACCGCAACACACATCCCTCGCTACCGGTAGATCCATCACATAAGTAGTTAGTTCAAACTAGATATCACTGCATGATATTATAATATATTTAGAAGTATAAATGTACCACAGAGTACAAAAGAATTTTAATTATAACGTGCGGCATTTTTACAAGATTCCATTAAAAAAGGATTCTGTTTGTCTAGACTCCAGGGGTTCCTATAGTACTGTCGTGCATAATGACATTTTAGTACAATGAAGCGAAAGGCAGCAAACGAAGAATGACACTATAAACAAAGGTAAGACATTTATAAGACATTTAATTTTTATTACCATACTAATAAAAGTTGATGGGACGCCCTAGTAAGTCGTGTAATTAAAGTAAGATGTTATAACACTGGGCGTTGACACAGTAAAACTAATATAAAGCTAGATGCTGATAAAATTTTAATCACTTTATTATTTTAAACGACGTAAAGGCCACTCGTGATTTCTTACACTTTTAAAAGTGAGATAAAATTTGAGTGTTCAATACTTAGATCAAAAATATCAAAGATACACCAACTCCTACAAAAGTTACATAAAACATAACCGCAAAGTACATTTAGGTTCATACTATATTCGACGTGATTGGAAGTAAATCTTACGTATTTTTTTTCACTAACTAAACAAACCAAAGAACGTTAAATGTAATACAATTGTTGACTTTAATTCTTTCACTATAAGGTCCAATATTATTAACTGATGTATGATTTATAGTATACGTTATTCCATTATACACACGATCGACTTCACAGGAAGAAAAGGGACAGTTGCGTCATAAGCCGGACGCCCATTTGATTTAGAATTTACGTTAAATAGCATTTTAATCAAGTTTTAAGACATATTTAGCTAATAACGTATAAAAATAGTAAAGATTGAATACAACAAAACAATAAATTCCATGCTTTTTTGAATGGTTATATTTTTACACTTTTTACAATACACTTCGGAATGTTGCCGGTAGGAAAGTTCGTTGCGAGCTCAGGTGCGCTTATTCGCATTGTAAACACTCAGATTCAGAATTTTGAGCGTTCGGTTTTCTTAATCTAAGGTTCAATAAAATGTCAACGTTTTTATTGAGTTTCTATTTAACTAATTACTGCATTACTTCTGTAAAATCTTGGCAACTCGTAAATAAAATAATTGGAGGAATAAGGTTCATGTACTGTTTTGTTTTCATCCTTATTAGGGTTCCGTAGTGACTACAAGGTACCATTATAGTTTCACTGTGCTAACTATTATAATTAGACAACACTTTGTATAGTTATAGATTGCATGTACACTTTACTTTTGGCAATATGATACGGTAATAAAATTATATTTTAGGAGTGGCTCCATTTACATATTGTTAAGTGGGGATAATTTTTTTTTCTCAATGGGGCAGCCCATTGTGTGGGGTACCTACAAACAGGCGTTTTTTATTAAGTAAACCATTTTCGAGTAATTTGCCTCCAAAGTTGGTTCCCCTGGTATTTCTAAACTATTAGAGGTAGAAACTTGTAACTTTCTACGCTAATATGTCGTGCTGGATACTCCTGAGGAAAATTATTATCAGAGAAATCGGACAATATCCTTTGAAGTAATTAAAAAAAATAATTTATTGCGCCTTGATAATTGCGAACCCTCCTTAGACATGGCTTAACATGCTCATTGCTCATGGGTAGGTAACTTATTATGCATAAAATATCGCGCCATTAATACAAAAGCATAGCAAAAATAACATCTCAACCAAAATAACTTGATACATAATTTCATAACTTGCAGATAGCCGGCGGAAAACTGGGCATTTAAAATGCTGCTAAAGTCGGACGACCTCGAGTATCACGCGGGTATGACGTTAACTGACGTCACTGCCGTTAATATTCATATAGAAAATATTAGGCGGGTGGCAGGCCCCCCCCCCCCCCCGCTCCCTATCCGGTCCGGGGGGGTCAGCGATCGACCCCTCGCGCCGGTAGCCACTCCAACACGCTCTGTTCGCCTTTAATGAACTTTATGTCGCCGACCGGAATAGGAGAACACTTCTTTGCCGGCTTTGCTGCTATCGTATGTTAGTGAACAAAGCCCGCGTGTAAAGTCACTTGGAAAGGGTGAACGCGAGCTGCCACTTTGCTTCTTCTTATTGTTTTTGCTCTTTAGCTCAAATGGCCTGAAAATATGTACCTACCTACACGAGGCGTGAGTAGTAGTAAAAATAGGAACACTGGACTACAAATAAATTTTATATCAAACAATTTTATTAAACCTCTATTAAAATCTTTTAAGCAGGCCATAAAATGATTAGTAAATTTATAAGTATGTTTATTTTTAAAAAATAAACATACTTATAAATGTTATAAAATATTTTTTTAAAAACATTTGACAGTTAAATGTTTATTATAACTTAGCACACCTTTAACGGCGACATATCACATAGCACAATTGTTGGAACTGTCACACGAATCACGAGTCGAGGCAATTTCGAAAACGAATATCACACGCTCAAATCGATTTGCGAACAAATCTTTTCAGGACATAAGTGGACACAAGTTGCGATAGAAAGTCATTCGGACGCTTCAGCGGGGCGTTTGCCTTGACAATGTTATGAAGCGCTGAATGGACGGCAGAAACAAAACGAAAGCGTTGAGTGGTCTCCGGTCTTCGATAAGACAAAGCGGGACGGAATCGAATGTCATCGCCTGTCACGCCATGTGACGTGGTGACGCCGATTTTATCATCACCCCCGTGGTGAAACCGTTGTGCATTATAAACACATCACACCGGGGTTTTGAACTGAATACTTGCCATTTCTTCACCAAAACAAATGTGCAGTGGACAGGGAAACAAAGGTTTTCTACATCAGACGTAGTCCTAATTCAGAGATATTATAGACGAGGCACGTCGAGGCAAAAAGTGTCTACACCTAAATGGCCCCAAGCATCGGGTTGTTTGGGGCCATTTAGGTTTGACATTTGTCATCTTAACATTTTGACATTTTGTATTTTGACCGCTGTATATTCAGTCTTCTGAAATCAAGATGGCGTCACTTTTTCTTGTATGAAGATATCTTTCGTCAAATGTAGGTACATCATAGCCCATCCTTATTTTTGAAATGTTTGTGCTTATTTAGTTTATTTACGAATGCGCATTTTTTCTACAAAGGTTGATAAAGTTATCTGCAGTCACAGAATACGGGATTCGAATAGGACATGCAGGACATTTATAGAAACGGTTATTGGTTGCACTTGCAGAAAAGTTGTGAGG